>VZTO01007084.1:17720-46303 GCA_013400615.1 Syrrhaptes paradoxus
CCCTGTTTTGAGCAGGGACTTTGGACTAGACAATCTCCAGAGGTCCCTTCCAGCATCAACCATTCTGTGATTCTGTGAATGCAGAAAATACCAGTGCTTAGGAGTTTTCTGTAATTTCAATTTATTATCAGTTGTTTTTCAAGTTCTTCTTTTCCCTCCTTAAGTTTCCAGAGCACAGAGGTATTCTATTTCATAATATCTTTACTCTGGAACAATCCTTTCCCTTCCAAATTGCTAAGAGAATTCTCTTTTCCACCAATCTCTTTGTAAAACTTTACTGCACATTTTATTGTAAGCACTCTTCTATGTTCTCCTTTAAAAATGCAGTTGCTTACAGAAATGCATGTTTCACTGTTTAGAATCATAGACAATTACTTTAGTATATTTTTTTCCCTTCATAAAACTGCAATTGTTATGGAACTGGTAGTTTGTACATCATCTGATCCAGAAGAATACAGTTTGTTCAAAAGAAATTATTTTTTAAACATGCATACAAAAGTCATAGCTCTTCCATCCTTGAATGTCTACTGTAAACCAAGTACATTCAACATGCAATGTTATGAGTCAATTAAACATACAACCCTTTTATTTATACAGAAACACTTTTCACAGAAACACTTCACAGAAATGCTTAATGACTTAACACTTCACAGTTCTTACTGTGCTCACCTCCTGCTGATATTAGAAGTACTGAGCTACATTAGGAATTGTCCTTTCAAATTATCTGCTTGCATATTTATATATTAAACCTCTTTGGCAGGTACAGGTATGATTAGAACACTTAAGTTTCGCATTTTGCATATGTGTGCAAATGCTAACATTCACAAACGATTACAAGTGACACTTTGAAAACTAGTTTAGGTATTTGGTTCTTTGTTATGATAGATATTGCCAAACTAGATCAATATTTGTTATATTAATTTCATAATAAAAATGCATAGTATTATTAATGTGACATACTATTTCTTAGAAGCAGATTTTCAGTGGAATCTCTGCAGTAACAAGTGACCAATGCTAATCTAAGTCTTGTTCTCTGCTTCACAGCAGAACTGTATTCCATTTCAGTAGGACACTTTATGGGCAAAAAGAGAAGCTTTGTAAACATCCACATTCATCATTACTGAAAGTAAAATGTATAGAATAATAAAGGCATTTAACGATCAGCACTTGTTTGAGAATCGTATTGTTACAGGAAACACTTCAGTAAGATTCCAACAATGTCGTCTTTTGAAATTTTATAAGATATCTTACTTTGAAAGCATTTCAGACAAATTTGTCATGGAAGAAGCAGCATTGATAATACCAAACAACACACTTTCCACAAAGTTCAAATAACTGAGTTTTTTTTAAAAACAGAGCATGCAACTTCCACATGATATGAGAGCCACTGAATTTTTTGGATTATGTTGTAAATCCAACCAAAGCATGTTTAGTTTCATTTTGGTTTGTTAGAACTACAAAAGAAGAAGGAAGATACAGCAATTTGCAAGGAGATGGAAAACAAGGCAATATAAATAGAAAAAAATAGTTACACTTAATGAGATTTGTTTTCATTGGAACTGCTGCTGGGTTTCACTTTCAAACTACAGAGTTATCTCCTTTCATTTGATTAGAGACAATGCTACGCAATCTGTCTGAGTTGCTTTGATTCTCTCACCAAATAAAAGAACAAATGCGTCACACTGAAAGAGAGAAAACATTCAGTTTAAGGAAATGAAAGAACAAAGAAAGAACCTAGCTACTTTAAATACAAACATGCAGACAATTACATTAAAGATAGTAAATCAGTCTGGCAAGGATGCTGTTGGAGATACTCTGTCCTGACACAAACCCACAAGGAATTACTAAAATTCACAGGATAACTTCATAATTGTGGTTTTGTTCATGCTAAACTTTCTATCTCAATAGATTAATTCTTTTCTTTTTAGTAGTTGCTTCTAAACTTTCCCTTTATCATAGTTTTCCATCATCATCCTTCAGTCTCCCAGTGACTAATGACTTTTCCATCTCACCCTGTGCGACAGCAGTGCTTGCCACATTTTTCCTTCAAACTGTTTAACATAATCAAGTAATTTAAATTATCAAGGCAATTATTCCCAAATGGAATAGTTTCACATTTGCTGCTTCTACTTCATTTCTCTTTCTGTCTTGCATTCTCGAAAGCTTATCGATTTCTCCAGCTGAAAACCTATAGGAGATTTTGCCTTTTCCTAGAAGGAAACTCTCACATCACCATAACTATAGCACTGCTACTAACTGTGGATGTGCTTGTATCATCCATCTGTTCCACCACATTATTACATCCTTATACATGCATTCCTACACCACCTAATTATTACCCATGTCTTAGAAAAACTTTCACCTCCAATTCAAAAGTCATACATATTATGTATTATAAAAGAATAACTGCATTTATACTACACAGTTAATTGCTTGAAATATCTTAGCAAGCAATTACAAAATCTAGGTAGCCCTAGGTAATTAGCCAGAATGCAAAAACTGTACAGACAGCATGTTCCCACTAGACTTCGTGATTCAACACAACTGCTCATTCAGCCTAAATGGGGGAGTCAATTCTCTATCTGAAAAGATCACCAGGGTACACACCATTAATCTTACCACATTTCTTAGAAACGTACAGAAATAAAATTTAAGAACTTACTAAGGACTTCAGAACAGGGTTCAAAGTACCAAATATGAGTTACAATTGGTGTTTTCCCTGTGTGAATACTACAAAATGTGACTTAAAACTATATCAAGTTATCAAGGGTTCAGCCTTGGAGGATAAATGTTCAGCTGCAGGCTACAGAAGCAGAGTCTTCTGGAACAGTCTATAGGAAACACTGTGGCCATAAATTTGGAACATATCTAACGGAATCTGGTGGTAATTCTGTGCAAGCTGCATCTAAGGATCTCTATCTCAAATCATACCACTTCTAAGTGGGATTGTACGGTATGTGGCAACTACTATTGACTCTGCATTTTTGCATATTAGAGTTCCCTCCCAGAAAGCAGAGGAATCAGTTTGTGAAGCAGAATGGAGGGTAACTACAAAAAAAAAAAAAAATTAAAAATAAATTATGTTTTTAGTAGTAAATATACCGCCAACTTTGTTTATTTTTTTCTTTTAAATTTAATAAAAANCCCGCGCCGCGCTCGCGAAGGGAAACAAAAAAAAAAAAAAAAAATCACAAATATATTATGTTTCTAGTAGCAATGATACAGCAACTGTGGATAGTCTGTGCATATAAATTACTTAAGCTGTATAGGGATAGTTAATATTTTTACTAGACAAAACAATGTATTTGTTAGTTGCTTTACTTCAGGCCTAAATGAAAGCTTTCACCCCAGAAAGTCCAGCTGTTATTTCACTTAAGTCATTTGTCTAGTTCACTTCAGTAATTTGTCTAGTAAGCAAGCATTGACTTACTTTATGTTCTTTTATTTGCTGTTTCCAACTGCTGTAAATTAACAGAGCTCACATGTGAAGTGTGTGGTTACTTCTAATGCATTAAAAGGTTCTTGACTTCATCTTCTATTTTACTTTGGAATACATCATTTTTACTGTATCTTTTGCTTTTTTAATACTTCTCATACTTGAATACTTCAAGCTCTTTCCTTTGCTAACAAAGCTAGCCTACTGTCAGCGGTACCATGTTAATTCAAGTACATGTTTTACCAGGATTCCCAGGCCCTAATAACCATTACTTCCTGCATTCATAATAAAAACAGTGTGAGATGACTATGTTCTCACATATCAAAAAAAGCTTCAGGACGGCCCAGTTAAATGATTTGCCAACATACAGTTTGATATAGCCTTAGCAATTTTCTAAGTCTTTCTTGATTATCCACATAGCTGTTTGGCACACACCAGGTTAAATGCTAATCAGCACTGCTAAAGCATTTGATTTAAATCACTTATTCCGTGTTTTGAGATAACTTTTGTAATCTTAAAATAAGAGGTTGAATAATATAAAAAAATTTTTTTAAACAGTTTGCCAAACCTTCATGTGTTTCTTTACAGCAACATATGGTATAGTCATTATTTAAATGCAGGTTCTCAGCAGTACACATCTTTCACTATAGGAACTGAAACTGGGGACCCATCTGCTCATATCTATTAAATTCTCAATACAATTCCAAACATTTGCTGAACTGGTGACACTTTCAAATGTGGTAGGATTTTTATAACACGAGTGAATAACAAGAACATGATTTCACTTTATCCAAAATCATCTTAAATTGTTGTCAAAGAAAAAAGGGAATAAACAGCTGCAGTACTGAATCACATGAAACACAATGACAGGGCTGTGTAATACAGGCTCCATGTTATAAAGCTTTCTTTTTTTCCTTTAAACTAAAGAATGTGCAAATGGTAATCACTCTAGCTCAACAGAAAAGCACTTTACAGCACACCCAAAAATGTGGAGGTGATCTCTTTTATTGGGGCAACTGAAAATATAAAGAAGAAGTCTTAGAGAAATTTTATTTTAATTTGTTTTATCAGAGCTTGTGAGCAGTAAAAAAGAAAATCAAAGGGTTGCCCTGTGTGGTGCCTCTTGGTAAAATAATCAGCTTTGAAGTTATTCTTTGGATAACACAAGACACTGGGTTAAGTAAGGGGCACCTCCTTAGGATTTACTCCCATTTGACACAGAACTGCCAAACATATGTAAATTTTATACCAAACTAAATGTGAAAACATGTATTATACTAAACAACCCTATAAACACTATGTTTGTTCCCTGAATAACCACACAGCTGAGAAAAAGACAGAGGAAAACACAGGAGGGTAAAACAGAGGAAAATCTGGGGGGGGGGGGAAATACAAAATTAAAGAAAAAATGAACCATTGATCCATTGATATTCTTACACTGGCCAGTCCCCAGCTGGAGTAATATATCACAGTTCAACAAGTCACCAGCTATGACAACTTAGACAACAAAGGATCAGTACCTATATACAGAATACATGAAATCAGATTTGTTCTTAATCTGATAGCTATCATATTTTGAGAGTTAATTATATTCATTTAAAGAAACACATCCCAATTCATGATAACTGTAATGGACACTATGACTGAAAATCTTTTACCTTATGTGGTTTTTTTCCTGTGAATTCACTGATTTTATTGTCTAACAGGAGGAAGAAGAATTTAAAAACTGAGAGGGAAAGAGAAAGAAACAGAAACAGACAGAAAAAAAGATCAAAAGTAAAATGAGAAAAAATACAGAGCTCCTTATAGCAGCAGTATCTTGGGTACAGGATTACAAACATACATACAACCTGATACTTTTCTACAGATTTTTTAAACTGAATATATTCTACCTTGTACCATATCTTTCTGTAGCAATTTGCAACAAAAACCTGCATACATTGGAATAGCATCTTGATAAAAACTAAGGCCTTCCCTAAACTTGCTCATACAAATAAGATTTTAGGTTGAAGCAGAACAATTACTTTAAAATTTCCAAAAATCCAGACCCTCTATGTATGGATATTCTTATTCCAGAATAAAACCATTCAAGAGTGATAGCAGCATGAAAACCCTCAGAAATTGTTCCAATACAGTTAATAGATTTTCTCCTGGATGTGTGAACTTTCTGAAAAAAAAAAGATCACAGCTCGTCCTACACTGTTCAGATAGCTCAATGAACACTACACATTTTTGTTTATTGTCCATTTGAAGGCACAGAACACTTGCAAAAGGTGTGACTTTTTGATGCTGGTGTGGTCATTATAGTTTCCTCCCAGTACTTCCATACAACCTCACTACTGGAATTAGCTGACTGTAGCTTTTGCTTGACATATATTTATTACCAGTTGACTCCATTGTATCACCACAATATACTTACTGGCCAATTAAATTCTACCTCTTGATAGCAAATACCAGAGGAAAAATATATTGAAAATTATTATTTACATTTCTGATAATATTTTGCCACTGGAATATGGTACAGTAGTTTAAATACACTGTGGCTTTCCAGTAAAGTAATCTCAGACAAGAAAGCATGAAATTCCTCAGATTAATCTAGGTGATTTTTAAATGATATGTAGGAATTACACCATGCCAAAATGAAGGCAAGCATAAGAGGGAGTCAATAAAGAAAAAAATCTAGGTGTCAAATCATATTTGCCCAGGGAAATTGTGGATGCTCCATCACTGGAGGTATTCAAGGCTAGGCTGGATGAGGCTTTGAGCAACCTGGGCTAGTGGAGGGTGTCCCTGCCCATGGCAGGGGGTTGGAACTTGATGATCTTTAAGGTCCTTTCCAATCCAAACCATTCTGTGATTCTGTGAATCTATGATTCTATGATATTTGTGGAATCTATGGAAACCTCATCAAAGTGAATGAGATTTGTATCAAAGGAAATTTCTTACAATGTCTGAGTGAAATAGAGTAAATATGCTTGGATATCTATGTCTGGACAAAACTAAATAGTTCAATGTGGATCTATAAAGTTAGGCTAACAATTGACAGCGCAGCCTTCAAATCAGGCACTAGAGCTGGCATTTCAGAGCTTAAAGTACATAACAGGATGATCAGAGGAGGTTTATAAAAGGCAGAGAATTTCAGAATTGGATATAGGCTTTCAACTTTGAATGTTGCCTCTGGGCATCAAAGAAAAAAAACTACTGATGCATAAAAACAGACAGCAGTAAGTACTGAAACCAATCTACTGCAATAACTTTTCATTCATTTTGATAGTGGATGGGATTATCAAGCTGGAGCAGATCACTGAAGAACCATTTTGTACAATAAAGATCATACCACAGCAGTAAAAATTTTAGGATACTTTCAGTCCTTAGCCACAGACCCTTCATCTTTTGATAACATTCTGCTTGTTGAGTGAAGACGTTAATGAAAACAGTATTTCAGAACTTCCTTCCTTTGTGAGTATATGTCCTCACCTTAACCTTATTTTAACATTGTTTTTTGTGTGGGCATTTATTGTATTGTAGAGTATGGTAAATCTGATAACAGAAAAGTGAAGACTGAGACCAGTCTTATTGTATCAGAATGGCTGAAATAATCACATATCCTGGAAAACCTGGGAATTTCTGATCCTACTTTCAGACATAAAGTGGATACACAGTTTTTGATTACAGAAAATTCTCTTGCAGTCAAACACAAAGCTAAACTTCAGTTGTATTCTCTGGTGAACAATCAACATGGCTCATTTCCTGGGCTTTGGGAGAAAAACTGTTTCTTGCACAACCCAGTGAACTGAGAATAATGGGAATGATATGCTTGACGACAGCAGCATCATAGAATCTAAAAAATACCCCAGAAGACAGCACTTTTGAATTAAAGTATGAATCTCATAGGGACAGCACATAGGATGTTTGGTCCCAAAAGATTTGCTTCTTTCAGTGCCCTATAAGCTACAGCTGTAACTGTCACACCCACCTACTATGTGGATAGTTAATTCTCCCCATACATTCTAATTTGTTTCTAAAAAGATCACAGCAGTTATTAAAATACAACAAAAACCCAGTAATTTACATTCCAGTCTCCAAAGGAAACAAAATTAATTCCTTATCTACATTTTATTTTATTATAGCTTCTCTTCATGCCTCATGAAGCAAAAAAGTTCAGCTGTCTGGATTTGTTACATCATAGGACAGAATTTTTCAGATACAATGGAAATATTATTACCAGTTCTTCAGGTATTTTTTGTAAAGAGAGTTTCCTAATCTCTGCTCTCACCATAATCTAACTGAGAAAAGATCCATGCTGCTTCCACCTGAGTCTATTAGTATCATTCCTGAAATTCAAAAGTGGTTGGCTGCGGCAGAACAGTGGCCTCCATACAACAGCATAGCATGACAGCATAGCTGTATTCTTGGAGGGCATATTCAATCCCTAACATCTCATCAGTCTCATGTACAATAATGACTATCTAATTAATTTGAATACATTAAGCACATTCATACTACTAGCTGGATTCCTATACATACCTAAAGGACACCCGAAGAAGATTGAACAACTTAGTGTCAGCAGAGTTCTTGGCAGCATCCACCATAGAAATTGTTCACCGTAGAAAAAAAATTCAAACTTACAATAGATGCATGTCTCTTTAGAGACTTACAGCTCTTCTAGAGTTCTTACAATGACCAGTCATATTGACATATATTTTCTTTAACCTTCACATTTAAGAAAATAATCCTACCATCAAGAGATCACAGTTTGAAAGAGTATTCATGTACTTCCCTATGCTTCTGGAAACTGTCAAAAATTGGCTTCATTTCAGATGGAATATTGGTCTGATTTAATACAGCATTTCCTGTTTGGGTATTTAACAAATTCCAGTATTTTCTCCAGGGCTTCAGTTTTCACTAAGAAAGCATACCGCAATAGCCTCCAGTGAAGGCTGTCTCAGTGCTCATTTCCTGAATCTAATCTTGAGATTCAGGAAATCTGGGAGAATTCACCATTTAGTTCAGTGAGCTGCTAACTCTTAAAGTGGCCAAGATGTCCATCTTCACAACTATTTACTTCACAACTCTGACAATAGAATTTAGCTGGAATAATTTGAAAGGTTGTTGCATAGGAGCAAGGACTCCAAATTTCCAAACCATTAATAACTGAAATTACTGATAAATATTTCTGCATGTGAAAATGAATACTCCATATCTATAAGTGAGGGGGAAAAGACACTTGGACAACAAACAATAAATGTAAGCTCCTTTGGAAACAGCAAGGCTTCTTAGGATTCAGCTCATTAATTTTCCCTTGGAGATATGCAATTGAAATTCAGTGAGAGTTAAACACTTGACTCCCTTAGGTTCTTTAAAATCCCAGATGAAGTGATATTTAACTAATTCCCACACTAATAGAAATTAGTCTTTTGGCACAAAGATGCAATCTAATTGTTGGTCACTATAATAGATTCAGTCCCCAGCACAGCACTTAATGACGTCATTAAAAGAGCTCACATGTCCTGTCCTGCTGGGCTAAGAGCATCTAAGTTTACTGGCCTGAAAGCCCAGTCACCCCAGCGTGAAAAAAGGGAAGCAGTTGCATTGGAGGATGCCTCTCATTACCTGCAGTAAGGTTGTGTGTTTGCATTCAGCTTTCCACAAGCACTGTTTTCTTTTCAGAAGCATGCACATTCTACACATTAGAACTAATATATTCTTTGGGTGTGACCATCCTCATATGTTCTATAAAATCAGTGACATTAGATCCCTCTCAGACATGTATGAAATAAAATTAGACATCTCTGGGTTAGATTTATTCTTGAACAGCAAGAGTTTTTCTTCCATTTCCTAGTTTGTTTTCCCTCTTTCATCCTTAGTGTCCTGGCTTTGCTGCCAGAAATTTCTAAACTGGTGAGCTCACTCTCCCCCTCTCCTCTTTCTTTCTTCCTTTCTCTCCCTCGCTATGCCCGTCGGTGGGTTTCAATGGGCTCCTGCAGTTACTCAGGCGGACAGCATTCCGTTGCCAGGCAGCTCCCTGAAAAGAAGCACATGCTGCTGCTGCACAGACAGAGCGAGCCCGTCTGCTCCTGTGATGCTGTGGCCTAATTTCTACCTCTGTTGTGTCAGATACAAAAGGGAACATCTCCAGAGTAGAGGGTTAGGGACTACTGAATTATCTGCACTTTTTGTTTGTTTGTTTTTTTCCCCCGCTCTCCTGATCTGGTGCATCCCCTTCCATCTCAGGGCCCCCAGAAGTCATGCATGTCTAATCTGCATGCCTGTGTTTGAGACTGTTCACTGGGCTTTGTAGAATACTGACAATTTTCTGTTAGCTTTTGGCTGAGTTAATGGTACTTATGGAGATCTGTTAAGCTTTCCTGTAGCTCTCCCATAAGGGCAGTTTTGCATGTAAATTCTCAAGGCCATTCATCTTTTCCTACCTGACTTTTTATTGCCTAGGCAGTTGTTTTTGTTTTGCCTTTTTTTTTTTTTTTTTTTNGGAAGGCCTCTTTAGGAATGCCAGCATAGCCTTTCTTATTTTCCCTCCTTTCACTGTGCTTTCCTGAGAACAAAGAAGAGCAAACTAAGAAATTCCTTTGGTTTTTCCACAGCTTGAAGAAAGATCACTGCTTTACCCATGGATTTAGTTTTGGACTGCCTAATCTTCTCAAAAGGCAGGCCTTCTATGGATTCAGACTTTGTGGTTTAAAGTCAGCTCTGTACTCACAATCCTTCACTGTCTATTACAGACATCATTAGATAAAAAACAGCAGTCAGAATAAGAAGAAAGTTTCCTTATATTTATTGCTAGCTGCCTTTAATTTATTGTTAGCATGTTTTTAATATGAAAGTTGCTTATGTTAGTTGCTTATGTTAGTTGCTTTTGTCAGTAAGAAAAATAATTCAGCAGCTGACTCAACCTGCAAGCAAATGTGAACCTCAGAGAGAAGCTGCACTGAATTCAACCTGACAGAATCTAATATTGCTCTGGTGCTCTGGGTATTCCACCGATCCTCCTCTCACTTCTGGACCAAGTCTGAAGTCCCAGTCCTAATCTACAAATCCCTAATTTGTTTAGTGTGCATCTACTTTAAGGGCAGCCAAGAATCTTCATCCACTAGTCCCTAGAGTCAGCACTAGTCTACAAATTTCTATCAGGATAGCTATGTCAACAGAAAAATGTATAACCTTCAGCTGACACTGCCATACCAGTAAATGCCTTGTTTATGCCATCAGGGCAGCACGTTTGTCAGCTTAGTTTGTGCCTTCAGAAATGTAATGTAATTAAATAGGTAAAAACTGCAGTGGCATGGAAAAACATGGAAATCACAGATGTCCTGTAACAGATAAGATCAGGGCCAGTATCTGTGGGCATGTTACAAGAACGACTCTGTGAGACAAAGAGATCCAATAGCTCTGTAGAAGAAAGGTCCCAGCCCAAATGCTCCAATTCTTCCCTATGGCACAGTACTGATGAGATTGCAGACACTTTCTGTTCTGTTGTACTTTATGCGTACATTGCTGTGGATAAGATTCTGCCTCTCTTTTCCTTATCTTTTGCTTACCTCCTACACAAAGGATCAGAACTGATCAACTGTGTGGTAGCCATGGTTCTGCAACACTAAACACAAATGGAGTGGCAAAGTTTCACCCTTTTGAACCAAAAAGATATTTCAGTCCCTGAGAGTTTCACGTGCTAGGCGATCACTATATTATTTACAAAATGTTTCAAGACTTTCTGGAAAGAAAGGTTCTATATACAGGCAAAACAATAGTTAGTACTTCCATGAGTCACACATACACAACTTTCAGTATTATACAACTCCTCAAACATCCTTCCTCCTCAAGCACACTCTGTATAAGATGAAGCATGCTGGACTTTTCTCCCTCTAAAACACAACTTAATTGCACTAAAGGAAAAACAAAACACCTTAACATTACATTAAAAATTTACACTCCCATTTGAAGTCAATCTAAGAAGGAAAATAAGGCCTCAGAACTGCTTATGACCATGGCAAAGATAATGAAATACAAAATTAGGTGATTCCTTGCCAAACAGGTAAAGAACAATGCAAGACAATTCACCATACGAATACCAATTTCTTACTCCCTGCCCAGAGGCAGTCTATGTGTTTCTATATGTATTTTCATATCTTGCATCAATTCAAGATGATACTACAGTTTGGGCCACAGCCAGAAAGTGGCAAGTGAAATAATGTTCCAGTACTTGCACCATGAATACACAGCTGGCTTCAAAGGGAAATGGATTAATCCTACTTCATTTCCCTTCTTCGGTATGTGTTTAAAGAGCTTTGGTGCACTGAAGGAAATTGACCAGAATTCATTAGTTCCTTTCTGATTCAGCTCATTGCTGTTGGAAAGGGAAACAGGTCAGTATTGCAGGATCCTACTCAATTTCCTTTTGAAGCAGACTTTGAGCCAATTCACCTCTCAGTTGTACGCACACAGATCTTCACTAGTGATGCATATATTTAAATGTAATACTGCTCCAAGTTGGCTAAAACATATAAAGACTATGAAGGGAAGAAAAAATATTAAATACTGTATTTTTTAAAAATATAATAAATTAGACTTTGTACTATTGAGAACTTTCACCTGTGAGCATTCCTGAGAAACAAACTCAGAAAATCATGAGAAGAACTTCTAGAAAGAGACATAAGAGAAAAGGGGGTGGTGGGCGAAACCCAGCTGAGACTAGGAAAAGATCACAAGGAAAAAAAGAAAAATAATGTTATAAATATATAATATACATTTTTTTGCCATTCAATGGAAAATTACAGCAAACTAAAACATATTGTAACAGCTAAAGCAAATCCTAAGCATCATTTTGATCTTGTTTGGAGGTGGTTTTAGAAATAAGAGACATAAAGCTTAATAACTTGCTCTGCACAGAAAGATTTTCCTTACATTTGTAATCAGATCTCTCCATTTCTCTCTTCAGAGCTCATGTCATATTTTCATGAGCCTTCTCAAGGTTACTGGAGGCAATAGGATTTCAAATGATTGCAGACTACATCCTGCTCAGTTTAAGGCCACTGCTTTTGAGACAATAAGCCAGAACCAACACTCTTTCAAAGCAAACCTACAATTAACCACCTAAGCAGAAAGTGGCTTTTGATAAAAAAAAAAAAACAGAAGAAAGCTACAGAGTTCATGATGGGACCATGGCTTCACTTGAATCAAATAAGCACAACATGTAAAAATCATTTTGTGTAACTGTAGCGAAGACAAAGTATTATTGCTGTAATGAACTGTCGCTTAAGCTTGAACACTGATGCTTTAATAGGGTGATTCCAAAAACCTTAAGTTTCAGAAGGTTTTATTGTCTGAAATTGTAGAGATGTCTGAGGAGCTCCATGCAACAATTTCAAAATTTGATCCCTTACCAGTTAGCTGCAGAAACATAGTACGGCACAATTTATATCCCACACTAATAGCTTCTCAGCACAGGAAAATGATGGACAATTAGAGAGCAAATAATGTCTTAGTGATTCTATAGAACACTGTACCATGCAAGTTAAAATGAGATTATTTTCCTTTGCTATTCTATGTCAACGTCAGTTTACAGCTTCAACTTTTATCACTAGACCATAATTTAAAATGTTATTCAACCTACCCTAGAAAAAGTTGTACAACATTTTTAAATATAAAGGCTGAGAGCTTCATACAGAACCACTGCAATAACCACAGCAATAACATAAGATTATCTGTTCTCTTTGCATGTACAACTTTTCTCACTCCAAAGGCTGAATCTTTCATCCCTCTTTAATTGTAGTGAATGGATATTGTACAGGAAGAAATCAGTCACCACTTGTAGATAACATCACAAACAAATAAATACAAGAAACAAAGGCATTTCACAGTTCAAACATTCAAAGTCAAAACTAGTTTATTGGGCATTTTTCTCATTTTTGTTGTTTAATGTACTTCAGTTTCAAAGTACAAGACAGTAGATGATACAAAGACAATTCTAGCTCAATCAGCTCAGTAACTACATTTTAAAAATTCATGTTTGCTGCATTTATGTCTTTGATAATATTACTGTTCATTACAATGATTACATGAAAGGTTTTTCTTTTGTACTCCCTTCACAAAATCTGCTTTCTCCTTCCTACCTGCTCAGTTTTGCTGTCTCTCATAAAGAACCATTTCCTTCTTTTCATGTTGTGCACACATATGACTTAAACTTTACCTGATGTCACCTTGGAATTAAAATTTCCCTCCAAGTTGAGGTAAATTATTCTGGATAAAACTATATTCTAAATGCATCCAAGCTCTTAACAGAGATGAGAATTTCATTTTTATCATCAGAAATGTTTCAGCTTGCAAAAAATACTCCCGCAAAACCTTCCCTTGATTCCTAATCTAAAGAGCCATAGGTTGCTTTTCTGAAAATAAAAACTAATTGCAGAATGAGAAATGTAGTTCAATAACCTAACCAACCACAGAGATAGAGTTACTATTTACAAATGGAAGTTAGTGTACACAAGGAGAACTGGGGTCTTGAAGACATAACAGGAAAAGAAAACATCCTTTGATTTACATCAGAGATGTCTCTTAGACTTCAAATGGGAGGCAGCAAAATACTGAGGGAGAGAGATTAAATACTCTGGCAAGAGGTAGAACATAGTGACAGAGGAATACCTGTCCCTGCTGCTGTTCTTTGACAGGTACCGAATGACCATGTTTGTGTGTAAGCAAGATTTAATGCGCTGTGGAGACCGACACAGGCTGCCCAGTGGAGGAACGAAAGGGAAAGGGAAGCCATCAGGGAGCCAGGAATTATCAAGTCCTCCCACTGGGCACTGCACATAGTGCAAACACTTGTGCAGACCACCCTGGACAACAAAGGCACTGCATGTTGTTTGAGCAACTCATCCTTCTACTTATGCACAATTAGGAAAGGAAGGACAGAGATCATGGATGCCACAAAACCTCATAGTGACCTTGGTAAGAGGTACTCTAAAAATACACGATGGTTACTTCAAACTACAGACACAGATATACCATCTGCATTCATCAACCACACCTCCTAGGCACAACACCTTATTTAGATATTAGAAACAAAGAAGAATTGGATTTGATACCTACAAACGTACTTGCACTAAGAGGTTTAACCTATGACTTGTTAATATTATCCCATCTCCTTGATTCTTCAAACATTAAATATCACAAACCACTAGTGATTCAACATTTCCACTAAACAGTACAGCCTCCTCAGCATGAGGTTCATAATTTTGACATTATGTAAAAAACCCATGTATTTTCAATTCATTGACAAATGTGCTTGCTCTAGTAATTGTGCCCAAACCAAGAAAAATGAAAGGGTGTCTTTCAGCACAAAGCCCAGTAGATAAATTCTAAGTGAAAAAAGGATGTTTCAAAATCCTCCTCTTCTGTTCAACCTTGGATTAAGCAGCCGTCTATGTATCAGGGATTTAGGAAGACTACAAATAGAACCCAGCCTATTATTATGCATTAAAAAGTGAGCTTTCTGTATGAGAATGCCCTCACAACTTGCTTCACTGTACCAGTTCAAAATAGGTGATGTGCAGCTGTTGAGAAACGTGGAGAAATCAATCTACAAACAACTACCATTAAAAGTTGTGTTTAACACTAACCGGTCCATCTGGCTTCTTTGCTTTCTCTGTAGCCTTTGTAGCTTCCTTGAGTTGTTTTCTAAAGTCTTCCTTTGGCTAGTCATGTTTACAGCACTAGGAGAGGAAGAAACAAAGCAATTGTAAAGTTTGTTAAGAAGTAGTTCATGTGCTATTAAAGGTGACCTTCCGACTTCCAGTTCTATTTGTTCTTCCTCTCTAAAATGGGTCAAATCTTTCCATTTAAAATCTAAGCACTCTTCAACAGTCAGGTCTCTGAGAAAAGCATTCAAAGCTAAGTCCTGAGCTGTCCTGACCTTCTGAAAAGCTTAGAGCCACATTCTACGAAAGTGACAAAGGATCACTCCATAGCAGGTTGAAATGTACGGATATATTAGAATACAACACAACTCTAAGCAGCCTTCATACTGGATAAAGAAACTGTTAGTCCCAGCAGTAAGCATAGTGGTAGTCTGCAAACGCAGAAAACCCAAGATGCACATCTTCTCAGAATGATTCACACTATAAACAAACATGCCCACATCACACTACACTTCAGTGGAAATCGCTAACCCTTAGCTGTGCTCTCTGTCCACAGGAGCATTTTCTATCGTGTGTCAAGTGAGGTCAGCCTGGTTAGATCAAACAAACAGCAGAGCTTTGCTAACCTGGATGACTTTGTCTGAAATGGACAGGGTTGCATTTATATGAGTAGTTCAGTGTGGCTCTGCATTGGACTTAATCTGGTGTAAATGCAGGTTACCACAGAAGCTAACCTTTAAGTGAGTACTGTAAGACAGCCAGCCTCTACTAAATGCACTGGTAGAAAAGACTATTGCCCCAGGCTTGCTGTTAGGTATTCAGCAGGGAAGATTTGCAGATCCTCAGATTCTTCATCCACATGATCTTCTCTGATTCTTTTTTTCTGTAGCTTGATCCTTCAAGTGATAAAATCTTGCACGCAGCTCTTGAACTTAATGCTCAGCTTTGCTAACTCTTCCTCCTCAAGGAAGGCGGCTGAGGTTTTGGCTTTGTGCTTGTGTTTATTTTAAGCTGACAACCAAAAAAAACAGGGCAGCCCAGTCTTTATTAGCTCAATAACTACAACAAAGGCAAAACCACTGCAAACCTAGATATCTGATATAGCAAATTGAAAGATGTACATTTTGAGTATATTTCACAAGGTGTAACTTAGTATCTTTCATATCTTATTTTCCAGACAGGTTCAAGTCTACAGATCACAGAATCTGGAATGTAGCTACAAAAATAGGAAAAACTTACAGACAGGCCTTGAGAGTCACATAGCTAAATCATATATGGCAGCCAAGAAAAATTAACAGGAATATCCTCAACACTCCAAAAAAAAAGGAGTAATCTATCAAGGTCTGAGAAACAAAATCTTCATTAAAAAAACAAAAAACAAAAAAACCCCAAAACACTAACCCTGCTGTCAGGTTATGTATTTAGTCATTCTGAATAGAGGACAGCTAAAAGAAAAGCCTGTTATCATGTAGATTTGCATTTTCATTTGTAAAGGGGCAATGGGATATGCCATGTTAATCACCCTGTTTATCTGTTTCTCTGGTACCAGCTGTGAACCATATATACACATCATTTTATGTTTCATAAAAACCAGCAAAATGTAGAGGAGAAACCCCCACAGCAGGATAAAGAACTAAACTAGCAGTTCTGTAGGTACTCCCCACAATCCTGACCACCATAAGCTTTATAAATGCTCAACAGACAAGAGGCAGAGGAAGTAGAGCAGTGAAAAGCAGCTGCAGTTTGCATAGTGTGCAGGCCACACTGGTGTCCCCAGAATGGTACTAGGCTGTGGGTATGCACATCATTCAATCACACTAGTTGCTTGGAGTCGAAAATTGGCATCATATTCATCCTCCTCTCTCTAGAAGAAACTATGAAAATACATTTCTAGATCTCAGGACTACATCATATAAAACCATGACAGGTCAGGTTTGCAAAGTGCGGTGTTCAAAATGAAGGCCCTGATCTCACAGAGATGTGATAAACTTGGCACTGTATGTAATCCCACTACCTGAAAATTAGAGGAACCTGAATTTCTAGGTATTTAGACTGTTCTGAAAATCTCATTTCAATACTGTAGAAACTAAGTAACTTCAACCCAAGATGCTACATTTATCAATCAATCAAATCTAAGATTTATACTATTTCTTAATAACATGTGGGAGCCATCCATAAAAGACCACCAGTACAGAAATTTAAATGATGAAAGTATGTTTTCAGTTTTTCCCCAAAATTAATATGACCATCCTTTTTTTGTCCAAAACTCAGGAAAAATGCCTAGAAACTGAGAATAAATATAAGCAAAGAAAAAACCTCTGCAAATGAAATGCAAAAAATTAAAAGAAATTTAAAAGAAGGAGTGCAACATTTATAACAGAATTAACAGAATTTGCTAAATGTCTATCAATTCAATTCAATCCCCTATCAATTCAAAAATTCAGTTTTTCTTATGATGGTGAAGGCAAAGGCTGAAGTCATACCTAATTCAAATTGCACCACCCTAGTGAGATGGAATTGTCTCAGTTTACAGAAGGAGAGGTTTGATCCTAAAGGTTTGCCTGAAGCTCTCTGAAAGAGAAAAGCTTGAGCTATAATGACAGTCTGCGGAATGACCCATATTACCTTTTGGCTAAGTACTTCTTTTAGCAGGCTTTAGCAGTTTATCATCACTATATGGTAATGATGACTTTTCTCAGACACAAAGAATTATGTTTTTTATCAATGGTTCATGCCAAATCCAAGTCCTTAAAAGAAATCAGCACAAAGCAGGTGCACAGAGCTGTCAGACCTTGAAATTTGTTTTGAAACCAACCACCTGTTAGTGTAATTGTGTAGCTGTTTTTCCTGGCTTATGGGATTTTAGTTCAGCTGTTGTTCTCATGCTAACACTTATTTCCTCTAGGAATCAGTCTGTCCCTTTACACTAACCTATTAATTTCTCTGTGACTATCTTCACAGTCTGATTCAATGTATACATGCAGAATGCCTGGTGTTGCACCCTTAATCAGTAACACACTTTGTTTACAAAGTAGGTCATGATTGCTATAGGAAAATGTCTGAAAAAATAGCATTTAACATCCTCTGTGTCATATTTAATCATTTAGATGACTGGTCTGTTTCTTGTTTGTTTGAGACAGCAACAAAGAACACTTACACTTAATGGATGATCTCAAAGATCAGATTGAGTGTTGGTGCCTGACTCACATTCTACTGATAACAGAGCACTGTTCCTGCTGCTGAAATAAAGTCTGAGTCAGGATTCCTATTAAAACCTTCTGTTTCTAAAGGTTTGTAACTTCACTAGAAGTTGACTCTAGTTTAGAATTCAGCAAAGATACTCTTAGTATCTTTACTCGGAACATTTACTCGGAAAAAAAAAAAGAAAAAAAAAGAAAAAATCTGCCTATGTGTGTAATGAAAGTCTAAGAATTATAATCAGAAGGACAGTGGCTTAAGACACTTTCTGTAAATGAGAAATGGCATGTAAGAAACAACAATGCTCTTGTGCCTAGGAGGCAAGTCAGAACTGCAGTTCCTTAATTCTCCAGATCGCTGTTTTCAGCACCCTTTGGACATAAGCCACTCCAGAAAAGAACTGGACACTTGGGTGAGAGCAATAGTTGAGCTATTGATGAAATGTCTCCTAACAGTCAGTCCCGATCATCCTGCAGCTCCACACTGCCCTCCAGGGAGGGTCCTCAACAAAGTTACAACTTTTCCCTCAGTTTACCTTTGACAGGAGATAATTCCTTGGGAGTAAACACATCAAGCGAGTACGAAAAATATAGCTGACACAAACGTGAAAATATTCATAGACAATTTCATGACATAAAAACAGTAAAAGATAAATTATAAAGATCAAATATTCCATGTGTTCTTATTCATGCACAGACAACTGCTATCCAAATACCTTTTTCAAGCACCATATAAAGGAAACAATAAACAATTTATGGGTAATAGTTCATAAATATATGCAGTACTGTATGTCCAACAGGCATAGATATTTCATTGTGGAAGACATGATTACTAGGTTTATGCACGCTATGAAATGTGAATTGTTTGCAGCTATTTAAAATAATTTCGGGACACAATAAACTGTTGACAAGATATAACCTATTTAAACATATTGCCCATCCCTGACTGGAGAGCATGTTGCCTTGAGTTTATCAGAAGGAACACTTCTGAAATGCCTTGAGAAACTCAATTGTTATCATTGTCCTAACTTAAAAAGACTACACCTTTGTATAGAGTTCTGTTAAAAGAAATCCTGCTGCTTATCATAAGCACGTACTTCCCCAAAGTTCCTGTTTTTTTAGAAGTTTTATTAATTGCAAATGTTGTTTACTAGAGGAAAACCGTGATTGAAGCTGTAAAACAAAGAGAATAGTTGTAACTTTAATCCTTTCAATAAGCCTTTGTTTCCCATTGACTAAAAACTTCCTAAAGGAAGTAGAGCTGCGAAAATCCAGGAAGGAATTAGATTTGCCAAATTCTGTTCCTACTTGGATTTAGATGCAAAGGCTTTGTTAGTCATTGTACAAATGTTTGAGGAAAAAAAAAAGAATGATCAATTACAAAAATGCATTTTTGCCAAGGTTGAAAATTATTAATAGAAGAGCTTTCCCTATCACAGAATGCACACTATGAACTTACATAGCATAAAAAGAAAAAAAAAATCACTTTTTTATCTTCTGCTGCTACATTTTTTTTCTGTGGCAGTATTTTTCTCCTTTTTGTTACCTTGGGGGAACTTGGATACTGGCCCAGCAATCATACAAGAACCAAGATAAGTAAACAAATATAGAAAGGAAAAATCAAATGCAAAAAGCTCTTACTTAAATTAAGCATGCTTTGCAGCATCCAAAATAAGAGAAATCTTCAAAATCCCTTTCCATGACAACGAGTAATTGCATACTGCAAAGTGTACTATTGTGGCAATAAAGCCAAATTCCCTGAAGACCTTTCAGAGACACTACCAATTTTTTTTGCATGTTTTTTCACATGCTTCTTTTAACTCTGTACCACTTTATGTTCTCCAGGTTTTAACTAGCCAAACATGCAGAGACGAGGTAAATATACTGTCATTTATTCCATAGGCCAGAGCCCCTTTTAATTTCTTATCCCAAAATAAGTTAAAGCCAATTCCTATCTCCTTCCTACCAACACAGTGCATATTTTAACCGTTCGTTCCTTGAACAATTGTGCACTGGAAGATTAAAAAATATTTGAGCCAACATTTTTGTGAAGTGCTACATATAGCTAGATTATGGAAGATGCTGACTACTTTCAGCTTCTTGAGGTTTCAGTGGAAGTGTTGTTCAGCGTATTGTGGTACCCAGCTCTTAAGAACAGCACTGTATTTAAACAAAAGCGTGTCAGAGGTTTGACCAAGCTTAGCTGGACCAGTGAGCTGGAAAGGCTATGCTGTGAGTTCCAGTAGCCAAGAGCAGGCAACAAAATGCTGTGGTTAACATCAAGTCCATCCCCTGTGTACTGCTAGTTCAAACCACCTAGAAGAGAGGCTGCCTGGGTACCATCTTCAGTGCAAGCAGAAGCAAATGCCTCTGGATCCCTGATGAGATGTATTTACAACTCTGCTATGGAAACGCCCATATAACATTTGCAGAATGAATACACATATGACCAAATTTTGGAATAGCTTCAGTTTAGGATATTGCAGGTGCTAATGCCTAAGTTTTAATGATATATTGAATATCACTAGTCACAGTGACTTAAAATTTGCTCTAAGATTTTCCTGCATGTTAATACAGCTTTATGGAGAACATCCCCAAAACCACCAAAAAGTGTTTTGATTAGATCAAATTATAACAGAAAGAAGAGAAGAACAGATTTCTGCATTGTACTTTTCATCACAACAGTTGACAACTCCCTCCCTCCCTTTAAGATGGAAAAGCCAGTTTTAATTTAAACTACAAACCACTGACCAGACCTCAGCTTGGCTTTGCAATTCACTATATGCCTGAGGGATAAATTATTTAGCATTAGCACATGGTATGTCATGTCTTGTTACTTAAGTGGAATATGGCCTCCATCCAGCTGTACCCCCGGGGCCCCCCGATTGGCTGTGGGTGATGTCATTTCCATTTGGTAATCCTCGGTGAAGGCCCAGGGGACAGCGCTGGCTGCCCGGCAGGTCCCTCAGCCCCTCCGCCTCCCACCCGGGCCCAGCACTGGCTTTGCTCCTACTTATCACTCTGCTAAGGTTTACTGCAGGTACTGCCCCAATTACATGATTTTCAATAATAGTGCAATGAAACAGAAGGTGCAGCAGATGAGCTATATCATCTGCATGTAGTACTTTGTTTTCTTAACAGAAGACTTGTAACAAATTTAGTGAGATGGATGAGGAAAAATAAATTTTTGCTGCAGACCCAAATTAAATGGAGAATTTTGAAGGCTTTACTTAATGAAATATGAAATAATTACTGCCAGTAATTCTTCCTAAAATTAATTTATTTTTCTATTTTCAGTGTATTGTAGAATTTTGTTCAAAAAAAAAATCTGTTTCTGCATCACCAGACAAAGGAATTCTGGACAAATGACCTGAGAGCATACACTCTGGAAAATGCTTCTTCTGAAAGTTTGGCAACGGAAAAATTAGCTACAGAGGCCTTAAATTGCCATATTTTGTTTTCAGTTAACACCCTCATTATATTAAAAGGGTTTTTCCTTCAGAACCACTTCAGGTTATTTGCCACAGAGGAAATACTCCTTATGCCATTCACTATTGGAAGGATCCCAGCATAAAAATAGGGGTTACAGGGTTGTTTTGTTTTGACTGAATTTTGCAGCAAAGTGAGTGAAACGCCAAGACTTTGCAGAGCACTCTGTTGTACAGATGGTACTGTCTACTCTGTGGTGAGGCACAGGATTTGCACCTGTCTGTTAGCTAAGGTTCAGCAGTGGTTCTGCCAGCCTTGTGTTCTAAGTGACGGGTAACAGAAACAACACAACTGACATGCTGTAGGAAATCCACGTGTTTTGTTACCGTTACATTAGTGTTTCAGTAGAGTACATGATTCCCTACTATCAGAACTTTTGTTTCTTGTGGTGAGGAGGTACGAAAACTGTCATTTGTCTTCTCTCTCACTGGATCTTAATTCTTCGCAACAGTGTTTTGCATGAGAAGAAAGGATTTTGTGAAAGCTACGTGGTCTTATGGTGAAGTGCGTAATTCTCTGAAACAGAGGCAGAAGGGGAACTTTGCAAGGGGATTCCCACGAGAAGAGATGCTGAACCAATGCAGTACAAAGGGCTGCAAAATAAACAACTGTAGGACAGGAAATGAAGAACTCTAATTGATACCGCAAGAGGGATTAGTTAGTCAAATGCGAAAATTCAAAACTGCGATTTAAATCAGGACAGCTAACGCCTTCTTCTTGTCCTGCACATTAAAAAAAAAAAAATTAAAAAAATCTATGGCCATAGGTTTCAACAGCTGCTTGCAACTTTGATTTCTGTCATTTGAAAGTTGCCACCTGCGGCAAGCCCTGGCCTCAGTACCCCTGCATTGATTTAAGCACCCAGCTGCAGGGAAACACCTGGATTTGCACTAGCGTTCATTCTCTCCAAACTACCAGACCTACTTTGGGTTTTAGCTAATAATAAACACTGGGATTGCCAGAGGGACGAGCAACTACACTGCTATCAGGGTAAGCACTGGCAACCCAAGTTAGCTGGCAAGATAGAACAAAAGCGCACTCTGGCTCGGCTACTGGGCGCACGAGTTATCCACCTTACAGTCCAACACGTTATCTCAGGCCATCACGAGGCCGAGGGAGGACCAACCCCACCCGCCGCCCAGCCTCAGGGCCGCGGCCCAGCCCCGCACACCTCCGCTGCGTCACGGCAGCTCTCCCTCAGCACGGCAGCAGGGCTGCTGGAGGGGCTGAGCATCGGCAGGACGGTGCCAGTTCCGTGAAAATGACCGTTTCGGCTGCTGCTCGCCTTCTGAGGCGAGGAGGGGACGGCAAACAACAGCCCCGCCTGCCGCAGGGAGAGCAGCGACATGTCCCTCAGCGCTGAGGCGGCGGCGGGTGAGAGACCCCCTCTGAGGGAAGCTCGCCCCCCGCCTGCAGCGAGAGCTTCCCGCCGCCAAGCGCAGCCAGGAGGTGACAGCTCAGGTCTCGCGATAGTCCGGCAGGCGCGGGGCTCTCGCGGTGCCTCCGCTGTTCTCGCGAGAGGTGGGCTCGCGGAAGCAGCGTGGCGCCGCGGGGAGAGCCCTACCGTGAGGGGCCGCAGCAAGATGCCGAGTGCAGCCGGCCGCGGGCAGGGCCAGGACCGCCGCCCGGAAAGCGAGGAGTCGGCGGCGGCCGATGTGGGTCTTCGCAGGGAGCGGGCAGGCGCGGCGCCGAGGCTGCTCGTCCTGAGAGGGGGCAGGGGCTGGGTCCGGCCTAGTGTGGGGATGGAGCCGCCCGAGGGGCCGGCGCTGAGGGGACCGGCGGCAGCGGCCCCTGTGGGGTGGGGAGGGCGGGCTTGAGGGCGGGTTTGACCGGGCCTGAGGGCCGAGCTGGCTTTTTGCTTTTGCCCTGCTTGCTCACCTTCTTCGTCGGGCCCCGTCGGTTTGTGGTTCACTGAAGAGCTGTGCCCCTCACCGGGCACACAGCGTCTCCTGAGCGCTGCTGGAGGCCGATCTCCTCAGGAAGCCCTGCTTGAGCGAGGAGAAACTGCCCTGCCTTGCCCTTGTGCCCTTTCCTCGTTGCAGTCACCTGCAGAAACACCTGGGCTGCTGCTCCGTACCGGGCTGCTTCTGCAGGACACTGGTGGCTCCTGCTGGCCTGCCAGGTGTTTCTGTCTTGTGCTTGAAAGTCATAGATCAGTGCTGAAAAATTGTAGGCTGGTATTTCTTCAAAAAGAAAAAAGTATTAATAATGAGCGTCAGTTCATTTTGTTATAAAATCAGTTTTGCTTGCTGTTGAAAGGCCAAAAAATGTATCAGCAGTAAGGAATTCTGACTATAGGTGGCTTCCGTAGAATTATACATGGGCTGTGATTCATCAAAAGCAGAAAAACGAAGATACCCCCCTCAAATAAAGCATTTAGAATGAACTTAGATTCATATATTGAATAGCATACAATAAATAAACCAAGGCTTCTTTTTATTTGTAAATGGGTGTACTTAGTTGGGAAACTACAACTGTGATCTTTTTGATGAAAAGGCCCATCTTCCTGTGTCCTAACGGATTTTCTTCGTAGTCAGGCAAGCTTGCTTTGGCTATCATAATAACATGCAATCTGCTGGATTTCTTAGTGTGCCTGAGTACTGGAAGGAAATACTTGGCCATGGTTCTACTTCTATAGGACTTGAATATATTTTCGGGAGTAGGCTCTTTACAAAGGTATTCATACTGACTTCAGTGTAACAAATAATGATCCTAATGTGTGTTTACTGTAATTGGATTTTTTTTTTCTAACAGGGCACAGTTATCTTTTCTCACTTCTGTATCTCTTAAGAGTTTGAAACACAATTTCTTGATATTATAGCTATTTGTTTTTTATTGCCTTAGTTAAATCTAATGATTTTGTTCGTCTTTTTGTGTATGCTTCTTTGATGTATGTTTCTCACCTTCATTTTAGGATTTTGCTAAAGAAAGATATGGAGTGTCATCAATGATACAATCCCGAGAGAAACCAGGTCAGTTAAATGAAAAAAGATTTTTAAAAACTGGGGGGAGGGAAGTGAGTTATGTACCGATATCTACAGTGCTTGTTTGAGAAATCATTTTCCAAACATTTTAATTCACATCCTGCTGCCATTCTTTCCCTTGATTTGAATATATTTGGCACTTGTGAGGCTGTGTTTGGAGTCCTGTGTCCAGCTTTGGGCTCTCCAGTGCAAGGAAGGCATGGACATTATGGAACCAGTCCAATGGAGAGCTACCAGATTGCTCAGGGGACTGGAGCACAGGGCCTCTGAGGAGAGGCTGAGAGAACTGGGCTTGTTTAGCCTGGAGAAGAGGAAGCTGTGGGGTGATCTTATTGCTGTTTAAAACTACTTAATGGTAGGGTATAGATAAGATAAAAGCCAGACTCTTGAAGATACGTGGTAGTTGGACAGGAGGGCATGGGCACAAGTCAACACAGGAAATTCTGATAAGATAGAAGGAAAAAAAAATCATGAGTGTGGTTGGATATTGGAGCTGGGTCCAGAGAGGTTCTGGAATCTCAGTCTTTGCCCTTGCCTGGACCACACCCTGCACAACTTGACAGTTTCTGTCTTTGTCGATCATTGCAGGCTTGACTTTTTTTGGAAATAATAATAAAAATGTCCTGAGATGCCAGGTTTTTTCTTTCTTTTTTGGAGTAAGTTTTGCCATGGCTTGTTACAACAGCTCTCTCTGAGTAGGATGTCTGTCTGCTGCCTTCATTACTCCTGCATATGAGCACCAAATCCATTAATATTACATATTAATATTTATAGGTTTTATCATTATTCACACCACTATGAATTCAGGAAATCCCAATTTTCTGATGATGGGTATTGGGATTCAAAAGTTTTGTCAGCTAGAGAACTATCTGCCAGGCCAACATCCCAAGAAGTATTAATCTTCATATTATTCAGTGCATGAAACAGGAACGAGGGAAGGTAATAGACTGGCTTCTTGTAACTTCTTCATAGCAAAATGTAAAAAAAGGCACATCTTCTATGATTAGGTGATTTTTTTTCTCCTCTGAATGGTTGTTTTGGTTGACCTCCCTTAGGAAGGGAAATGCAGAATGTGACAGCCACAAAAAGCAGTCAAAGCTGAAGCCAACTGAAGGGGAGCGTTCTGTCAGGAATGTAATGGGAAATCACTAGAGACTGTATTAGCAGTCATTATTGAATAAAATACTAGCTGTCAAAGGGAACTAAAGTTGAAATCATGCTATAAGCCAGCTCAACTGCTGGCTGCTGTGGTCACCCTCTTCCTGATGCTGGGTCTTCTGCTGATCCATTTCAACATGCTAATAATAACAACTTGTTTAGCCAGCTTAGCAAAGTGAAAGAAGTTGGAAAACTGGAAACACAACCATCCATCGTTATATGTAACCACATAACAATCCATAATTGGTGTGCAGTCACAACCGAAAAGGTAACTTCTCCAAGCTAGCATACGACTGGTTAACCTGCACTGCTGACCCGTAGGCTGAAAGATTCCCCTATTGGATCTCCTCTCGCTGCACTCTTCCATGATGGCATTGGCTCACTAGAGTTTCTGCAAGCTGTGTTTCCTCTGCCAGTTTCACCCTCCATAGCAAACAACTATGTAGGGAGACCCAAGTGGGCAGATTGAGGTGATGGATCAAATCCTAATCTTGTGGAGAAAGTCTGCTCTGACAACTGTCTCATATTCAAAATAGAGACTCAAAAGTACTGTGGAGAAAAAAAATATGTGGAGAAGGAAAATGGTGAAAGTTACGGGAATTGATATGAAAAAGGCTGAGTGCTGTGTTTAGATCTGTTGCCCCCTTGACCCTTGATCCTTTAAAAAAAAAAAAGTATCAGCCAGTGTATGGACAAGATTGAGTACATTTTCCATTGGGCTTAAAATGCAACCTAAAACACTCTTGCTGTTCTGTTTTTCTGGAAGTTGGTTGTCCAAAACCCCCAAATTAGGTAGCAATAAACACCAAAATGCCTGTAATAAGAAAGTTCAAGATCAACCTAGTGCCTTCCTTGAGACTAATGCCCTCTTATTTAAAGATTCAGTAGTTCCTGCCAGGGAGACTCTTACCAAAGGACTCATGGGAGGGTGAAGTCATCACTCATCGGTGTATGTATGCTTTTCCCCAAAGTATTCTGCTTGTATTGAGTGTGTTGGAAGAACTACTGCTTGGGCAGAGGGTGCCAGGAAAGCCCAAATGTTGGTGTTCCCATCCATCTGCACTGTTAATTTTGTTTGTTTCTGATGTCTGTGTGGGTACATGCCATTTCTAACTCAGAATAACAAATTGTGATATGATGTGCACATCAACATACTGTCTGGTAGCCAGAGACAACAAACAATACAGACAGCACAGATGTGGGTGGGAGCTCAGTTGGATGTCTGCAGCACTGTTGCTTTTTGGGGTTGCTGGTGTAGTGGCACTGTCCTGAGGATGCTGGCTGGTAATGGGAAGTTAGAAAGCTTAGCAAATTATTCTCCCTTTCCAAGGGATAGACTTATTGTCCTTTTGCTCTACTCATAGATTCTTGTTCCTCTGCATGCAAATTAAAACTCATGTCACATGTTCACAAAGTTGTTGCACAGATGCTCCACCCTGATCTACTGATCTCACACTCACCTGTGCCTTCATTCTTGGCCCACTTCAGTCTGTCTTCTGCTAATGCTGGCTTCCCTGGCTATCTGATGTTGTCACTTCCTGTTACATCATGTCTTTAGGCCCTTCCTGCTTGCTGGAGGCTATGATTGCTAGTAAAACTCCATTTGCCTTTCCCTTTTTCTCCCTTCAGCCCCATTACTTTCATCTCCCCTTCTGGGAAGCTGCTTTCATCTTATACTGCTTTTGGTTAAGTTTTTATTAAACTTATCTCCTCTTTTTCAAATTTGTCCAACATTGTAAAGATGTTGGCACTTCACAGAGGCAGTGGAGATATTGATCATACTGTTCAAAACTTCATGATGCCAGATAAATGAACTTAGTAAGCAGGCTGATATGACAGGCAGGGAATGAGGGTCTGGGAGTGGAAAAGTGATTTTGTCATGTGAAACCCACACAGCTTTTTGGGATTTATCCTCTCCCATGTTCAGAATAGGTTAGAGTTCTGAGAGAAAGAGAAGGATGTTTAGTGTGTTGAAAATAAGAGATTGTGCTATATATGAAGGAAATGAAAAAGTATATTTTCCCCTTAAACATGATTCAAAATGGCAATGAAGGTGAGATAGCTGGAAGTGTAATTTCAGACTTATGGAAGTGTTTTGTTTGAATTTCATTTAAAATCTTTGTTCCCTTGTTGTCACCGCAACTGTAACACAGTTTAAAACATCTTTTATTTTTGCATTATTTAATTGTAAATGTTTATGTGGCAAGAAGACAGAAAGTAAGTATAGCTTGCATTTGTGAAAGAACAAGTGGGTGGTAGTGTGAAGAATATAGTGGGGGGACCTTAAAGGTGAGAGCAAGAAGCTTCATTTTTATCATGGAAGAGAAAGAAATGAACTGAAAGGCATTCCGGGTGAAATGATATTTAAAAGTACAGAGGGAAGATTTGAGCTGCAATATGTTGGTTGGACAAGAGAGAATGAGTGACAAATGATTGCTTACAGTAACAAATGTAGACTTTATGATGAACTACAGGCATTTCAGAAATGAGAGGAAAAGAGGACTAGGTTTGGCAAGTGTTGAAGGAGGGAAACAGAGTGACATGGCAGTTACTTCATCTAGCTCTTTTCAGTGGAGCACATTGACAGGACCAGAGGCAATGGGCACAAACAGAAACACAGGATGTTCCCTCTGAACATCAGGAGACACTTTTTTATTGGGAGAGTGAC
>VZTO01007087.1:0-23262 GCA_013400615.1 Syrrhaptes paradoxus
CCACCATCTCCCTCAGCACCAGTCGAAATGCTAAGTGCCTCATATTCTTGATAGTCAGTCAGTCCATTTTCAATTGTACTGCAATATAAATAAATTTACACTGCCAGAAGGTACATGATTAAAGTCACTATATTTTTTATTTTTTTTTAGAATCTTTTTCCTAAACATGTAGTATTTGTGAAGGATGTTGGTTTGCTGGATGAGATCCAGTTTATTTATAATCGTAAGGTCTCAATTGTGGTAATACTGTATCCCCTAACCCGTTATTGTACCTCAGTCTAGGTGGCCTGAGAAATTAGCCTTTGTCTCCGAAATCTGTTCAGTTGTTTTTCCTGATATTGCCATCTCTAATCGTGTACAATGTGTTGTTGAAAACTTTGGACACTGGCATTGTCCAGAGCTAAGGCTACTTTATTTTGAAGTGTGAACAACAGAGCTTATGTTTTCTGATAGGTCTTGTTACTTATTATTTTGAGCTTAATCATACCTGAAGCAAACTCAGTATTGTCTTGGTTTTGGCTGGGACAGAGTTAACTTTCTTCATAGTAGCTAATAAGAGGCTATGTTTTGGATTTCTGCTGAGAACATGGCTGATAACATACTGGTGTTTATAGTCGTTGCCAGGACAGTTTAAGGACTTTTCAGCACCTCATGCTTTGTCAGTGTGTGCAGGTGCACAAGAAGCTGAGAGGGAGCACACCCCCAATTACCGGCTTAGGATTCAGCTTCAGCTTTAGGATAGAGACCCAAACAGGCCAAGGGTATTTTTCATATTATTCACATTGCACCCAGTATATGGGTAAGACTCTGTCCAGAACTTCTCTACCTTGCTCAGCTCTCTCAGCCTATTGAATTCTTGAGCTCTTCTCCCTTCTGCGATTGCAGTTTCAGGACTCTCCCTGCTCTGGGATTGTTAGCTGGGAACTAAATGAGCCTTGGTAATCAGGTGGTAAGCAGTTTCACTGTATATCACTTATTTGTATATTTGCGCATCATTATTACTATTATTCTTATTATTATTATAATTATTTTCAATTTTGTTGTAGTTTAGTTTTTAAGTTGTTCTTATCTCAACCCAGAAACCTCTTTTCCTTTTACCACTTTAATTTTTGCCTCCATTGCCCAGGAGGGGGAGGGGAAGTAAGCAGCTGTGTGTTGTTCACCACTTGCTGGGTTTAAACCATGACAAGTATGGACCACATTGCATGGACTCTACATACGCACACCAGTGAAAGACCACCCATCACCAAAACCTGACATTTTCCACAAAGTAGACAAGCAGCACAAAGACATACATGCTATGAATACGAACCTGAAATCAAGTTTACTGAAGATATCACTGAGCTAGCAAAACCATGCCAGTAAATTCATGCCATGACATTTAACTTCTTATGGATATTGATGTCTTTAGCTGTGACTACAGTAGGAGAACCACCCAAGGTCTATCTACACACATCAGGTAAAAAGGTCACAAAATGAAATCACACAGCAAGTGCTGGGAGAGTTGGTACTTAAACTCAAGGCTCCAAGTTTAGTTCATTAACACAGTATTTCATTAAGCTTCTCTTTAGGAATAGCAGTTTTAATGTTACCTTCCCCTTGTATATTAGGCAGTAGTGATACCTTCAAGTGTCTGTAAGACAGCTCGGCATTCCAATATTACACCAGTTCATCTGTCATTAATTTCACCAAACTCAAGCATCTGGACTGAAATTTCTCATGCTGGTGTTAGCTTCAGACTGTGGATTTTTAGAAAATGTAATTAAAAACAGTTTGGTAGTTTCTCAGAAAAGAAACCGAGTCCTTTTTTTGTGTGTGTTAAATAATTTACTGTTTGCTCATTTTCCCAATAAATTCACCAGGAAGTTAAGGTGTTTCCACACTGGAGAGACAGACGTTACAGTTTGGAGCAATTGAAAGGATGACTGAGTTTTGCACTGAGTCCATCCATTTTACCAGAACAAGCTATTTCTGAAGCAAATCTCCCAATCACCCACATACTGTATCTTGTGTCACTCTGTGCAGAGGTTTAGGAGTGAACAAACTGGATTTCTTTCAGACAAAAACAAATCTGAAGATATGCTCCAGGAATACATCAAATATGCTCCAAAAGCTAGCGGACGCTCAGTCCCATGATCTTGACTAGAGTGGTTTGAAGTAAACCTCCTGAAACATAAATAGTATAATCATTAGGTGCAACCCCCCAACGTAAGAAGGACATGGACTTGTCAGAGCAAGTCCAAAGGAGGACCACAAAGATGGTCAGAAGGCTGGAGCACCTCCCACACAAGGACAGGCTGAGGGACCTGGAGTTGTTCAGCCTGGAGAAGAGAAGGTTCTGGGGAGACCTTCTAGCAGCCTGCCAGTACTTCAAGGAGACCTACAGGAGAGATGGGGAGGCACTCTTCATCAAGGAGTGTAGCGATAGCATGAGGTGTAATGGTTTCAAGCTGAAAGAGGGTAGATTTAGATTAGATATTAGGAAGAAATTTTTTCCTGTGAGAGTGGTGAGGGAACAGGTTGCCCAGAGAAGCTGTGGATGCCCCATCCCTGGAGGTGTTCAAGGCCAGGTTGGATGAGGCTTTGAGCAACCTGGTCTAGTGGAGAGCGTCCCTGCCCATCGCAGGAGGGTTGTAACTCTATGATCTTTGAGGTCCCTTCCAACCCAAACCATTCTATGATTCTATGAATCTATGCTCCTAAATCTGCCATCACTGATCTGTGCTATTGGTTACTGTGCTGCTTGCCAGTGAGTGTTTGCTTTTAGTATTCACAGACTTTTTCTACGTTATCAATATAAACTGTCTGAGAACAGAATCTGAAGACAACTGGAGCCAGTAGGAGACTGTAGAGAAGAAAAGGACTATGTATCAACTAATAGAATCATGCTTTTTTCCCCCTTTACAGTTCTGGCAAGACAAATGCATAACTTCAGAATGAGAGGAGGGAGGTACCCTCTTTCCTGTTCTCCATGATGTGTCAGTGATGCTCAAAAGGTAGGAAGGAAATATCCTAACTTCAGTCAGGCCCATCAGAGCAACAAAGGAGAAACAATTCTTTGCTTTGGAATCCTGCAGGAAGTTTTATATCTTTCCAAAGAGGCTGTTCCTTTCAGAATATGGCAAAATGCAACCACACACAGAGTAACCAAACAGCTATTATATCCCAAATTGTAAAGCTTTGTTTCTTTGCTTTGTGTTTATTTAAACACAAACCATTTTAGCCAAAACAGTATTTGCATAATGCCTGCTGCATAAGCACCACAGGCTAAGCTATGACAACAAATAAAAAAGGCAGGACTTAGTCAAGGTTGTCCAGCCAGCTCACTAACTGATTTGAGGATTTTGCAGGGTAAAGAGGATCCCAGAAGAAGGAGGTTACCACAGAAAAACTGTATCCAGGTTAACGTGACTCAGAAAAGCATTTTTTTACTATGGAGGAAAACTTAATTCTGCCTTGTAATATTTCATAAATATTTCAAGTAGACACTTCTTTAAATATATCTGACCTGTCCATGGAACACCCCTTGCTAGTTTCTCAAAAGTCTTTCTGGAGAATTGCTTCTTTCCTCAGCTTGAAGAACTGTAAAACAACCCCTTTCTCAAGATACTTAGTAATTTTAGACCCTCTGTTACACTTTTTTTTAAGGTGGGTTTAAAATATTGCCAGATATTTCATAGTACTGTGTGGTGGGTTGGCCCTTGGCTGGGGGCCAAACCAAACACACCCGCCTCACACAGTCCCAGCCCCCACCCAATGAGAGGGGAGAGAATTAAAGAGGTAAATGGCAAAGAGGACTCGTGGGTTGAGATAAGCACAATTTAATAACTAAACTACAATAATATTGGAAATAATACTATATACAAATATGCAATGTGATACATAGTGATACTGCCCCTCCCCACCTGATGACCAAAGGCCCAGCCCACTCCTGGCCAACAACCCCGGAGGAGGGAGGGAATGGGTAGTACACAATGATACTGCCCCCCCCAGAGGCTCAGCCTGTTGCCAGCTAACAATCCCCAGACACCGCACTCATGATTCCCCCTCTCCCGGAGGCACTCACAGAATGGAGATAACAGCCCAAGCGTCTCAGGCCGAGAGCTGACCAAAGCAGGGGAAAAACAGCTAATGATCCCCCTGGAGAGGGAGGATCCCGAAACTCACGGAACGGAGATTACGAGCGTCCCAGGCTCTGAGAGCTACTGGTGTCTGTGGGGGGGGGGAAGGCCTTGGGAGAGCAAATGCAGATACCCGAAGCAAGATGATGCGGACCCCAAGGGAAGTAAAAGAGGGCGATCTCCCAGAAGGGTCCTCACCTATATACTGGGTATGATGTGCATGGGGTGGAATAATAATTGGTCAGTCTGCTTCTCAATCTTAACCTAAAAGCAAATCCCAGGCTACCAGCTGGACTGTGTCTCTTTGCTTGTCTGGTGACCTTGGTCAGCAGACAAAACACCAGGTCTTTATCAGCTTTCTCCTGAGCAGGAATCCAAAACATAGCTTCTTGCTAGCTATTTATGAAGAGAAGGAAAAAAAGTTAACTCTCTTCTACTTAACCCACGACAACTGCTTTTCAGTTTTCAGTAATGATCTTTATAACATTCAACATTTCTCAGCAGAGTATGTACTGAGACCAGCTATCATGTTAAGAAGGGAGGTTTCCTTGAACCCTTTGTATGTGATTAGCCTGGCGGTTTCCCAAGAAAATCGAGGCACTTGTGCCTGTACAGGCTGCTGGCGCACCGTATGAGGACTCCACCAAACAGCCCACTATATCGGAGGATGATTCGACTAACCTGTTCAGGGACCACACTGACAGCATCACTTAACCAACGCCCTTGTTATAATTATTCAAGTTTATGGAAACTTAGGCAAGGTAAATTTTATTGCATAAAATACAGACAGTGACACTATAAGGTTCAGATATTGCCCCTGATAGCAGACTGACTGCAAGAACAATATGTAATCAAACTTTACTTGTTAGTAACTGCTAGTGTAAATCGATTATTTAATGTGCATAAGAAAAGGTTCTTACTCAATAGGCATCCCTATTGGGAGAAGACAGGTTCAGCCTGTTGCTAATCCTGAAAGTTACAATGGAGTCTTCCCTGTCTTTCCCCCCTCATCAATTTATTTTTGTACAGTTTCTTTGTATTTAGGTGGAGCTTGAGTGACTCTAGTCATGCATACAATTTTTACTGATTGGTGTAAAATTCTCTCACTTTGATGTTAAAGATTTAGTCAATAAAATAAAGAGCACATGCTCCATGAGGAGTGGTCATGCCTTGGAGGTGGGTAAGCGGAATGGAGATGTGCTTTGGTATTATAAGGACATTATGATGAGCAAGGTTCATCTCAGGATAGTGACTTCACCACAGTTGCTGGCTCAGTAACTGCCATCTTTCTTGCTGAACACCTGCTATGCAGCTTATCGGCTCATGGTACCATCAAGTCCCCCTCTCCTGCAAGGGAGTATAACAGAGCATAGTCATGGAGCCTATGCCCCACTTCAGCCTCTGTGTTCTGCCCGTTCTGTTCCTCTTAGCATGTGCCAAGGTTACAGGATGTGTTGCCTGGGAGACAACTGCAGAGTGAGCTCTTTGCATGTCAACAGCATCTTTGTCCCAGAAAGTAGCAACTGTGTTTTACCTCACCCTAAAAATATTCATATAATACTAACTTCTGTTAGGGTGTAAACATTACTTTAGAGAAACTAATTTCCCTCCAGTCATTTTCCCACACCAGCTAGACCTGTTACCCCAACAATTAACCTTAGTAAAAATACTTTTTTTGTACTTTTGCACCGTGCCACAAATCAATGAGTTTATAAATGCTTAGCTCTTGTTGCCAATGTCAGCAATCAGCCTGTTTGCATTTTTTCTTTTAACACTGTATTGGGTCTGAATGAGATGGAGTTAATTTTCTCTATTGCAAATGTCATAATGAAGTGCTTTGTATAGATATCTAGAAAAGTGTTGATAACACATCAGTCTTTTGGCTACTGCTGAACAGTGCTCATACAGCATCAAGGATGTCTTTCCAACATTCCCCCCTCACCAGCAGGCTGGGGGTGGGCATGAACTCGGGAGGGGATATAGCCAGGACAAATGACCCAAACTGACCAAAGGGATATTCCATACCATATGACATGTGCTCAGCAATAAAAGCTAAGGGAAAGGAGGAAGAAGAGGGGGCATTCATTATTTACGACTTTCGTCTTCCAGAGCAACCGCTATGTGTACTGAAGCCCCAGTTCCCAGGATATGCCCAGACATCACCTGCTGATGGGAAGTAGAGAATAAATCATAGAATCACAGAATATTTTGGGTTGGAAGGGACCTCAAAGATCATCTAGTTCCACTGTCCCTGCCACAGACAGGGACACCTTCCACTAGACCAGGTTGCTCAAAGCCTCATCCAGCCTGGCCTTGAACACTTCCAGGGATGGGGCAGAGTAGAGGGGCAGAATCACCTCCCTCGACCTGCTGGCCGTGTTTCTCTTGGTGCAGCCCAGGATCCAGTTGGCCTTCTGGGCCACAAACACACACTAAATCTTTTACTTTGCTTCTGCACATGGCTTTTCATAGAATCATAGAATGGCCTGGGTTGAAAAGGACCATAGTGACCACCTAGTTTCAACCCCCCCACCATATGCAGGGCCGCCAACCACTAAACCAGGCTGCTCAGAGCCACAACCAGCCTGGCCTTCAATGCCTCCAGGGATGGGGCATCCACGACCTCCCTGGCCAACCTGTTCCAGTGTGCCACCACCCTTTGGGTGGAAAACTTTCTCCTAATCTCTAACCTGAACCTCCCCGTCTTAGTTTAAAACCATTCCCCCTTATCTTATCACTATCCACCCTCGTAAACAGTCGCTCCCCCTCCTGTTTATACACTCCCTTCAAGTACTGGAAGGCAGCAATGAGGTCTCCCTGGAGCCTTCTCTTCTCCAAGCTAAACAAGCCCAGTTCCCTCAACCTTTCTTCATAGGAGAGGTGCTCCAGCCCTCTGATCATCTTAGTGGCCCTCCTCTGCACCCGACCCAAGAGCTCCACGTCCTTCCTGTGCTGGGGGCCCCAGGCCTGGACACGGTAATCCAGATGGGGCTTTTGCTTTATTAAACTTCCTTTATCTTGACGCACAAGGTTTTTCCATCTTGCTCGCTCCCCCTCCCCATCCTGTTAAGGAGACTGACAGAGTGGTTTAGTGGGCATCTGACATCTAGTCAAAGTTAACCCACCACAAACACTCAAGTGAAAAATAGAATACTGCTATATATTTCTTGATTTTTTTTTATTTCTTGATATTTTATGACTCATATAAGCTTGTTCCCTAAGGAAGGGAAAATAAATGAGTAAATTAAAACCCCTCAGTGGGGGAAAATATATCCATGTCAGGAATCAATCATATTTGCACATCTGTCAGAAAAGTTGACAGGACTTTTAGCACATTTGTTCATTATGAATAGAAAACTGCTTCTACCACCCAAAAATAAGAAAAGGAAGGGAAAAAACCCCTATAAGCTATTTTCTGACAGTCAGGGTTTGAAAAGTATGAAGTGATAAAAACTTTGAGAATTGAGAAGATTATTTAGCAACAAAAATGTACATACCAGTTTGAGGAAATTTTACATAAAATGTGAAGTTTAGAAAAAAATGAAAGCATCATTTATTACTTCTACTGGAGAAAGAAAAAAAAAACATAATCTAACATATAATTATCTCCATAAACCTTGAAACAATCACAGAAATAGTCACAGAAACAAACCTATTTAAGTACTACAGATAAAAAACCTCTACCCCCGACTACAAGAAATAGATAATCTTCTTTTGCATCATGTTCATGTACTAGAAAGGCATAATCATTCAAATTAATGATTAGATAACAGTTCTGAACACCTACTAGCTTCAAATAAAAAAAAAACTTCAAGTCCTGCATATTTCAAAGGCCTCCACTTTTTGTGTTACTGCATATCTAAAAGAACAGCTGCAAATTATCATGTCTGAGTTTGTTACAAATTGAAGCATCACATGCTCTGGATTAATCTGAATGAATTGAGCATAGGTGTGAAAAATTAACCGAAGGACAAAGGGAACCTCATACTCCCAGGATAAAGGATGTCATGTCTCAGCTTCCTTCCTATCCCACTGCCTTTTTTTTTCCCCTCTCTTTATTTTTACCAAAGACTACCATAAACTTTTTTTTTTTGCAGTTTATACATCTGAGACTAGAGTGAAGTTAAGGTACATATTTGTATACATTTATATATTTTGTATGTATTATATATAAAATATGTAATATATGATATATACTTACATATTTTTATTGTATACACAAAAATATGTATATTATACATCAAGTATATAATATATAAAATCTTTTTGCTTGTGGAAAAAACAAGTGAATAGGCTCTTATGATGTACTCAAGACCTGCTAACATTCTGTGATTCAGAATGTTTCCTCACAGTAGAGTTTTTGTAGCTCTTTTGGTCCAGTATTACACAGGAGTCAAGGTTTATAGGGTCATGTGATTTTTCTTAAAAGACCAATTAATATATTTAGTAAAAAAAACCAAAACAAAACAACCTTATAGTTGCAAAATTTTTTTTACTCTTTTTCCACATGCAACAGATAAGGAAGAAACTTCAAAATATGAACAAATTTGAAACAGTTACACTGAATTTACCTTTGTTATGTTATTCAAACAAGATTTTTATCCCCTGTAAAAAAAAATAAGACATAAAATTGTCATTTTTAAGATCCCTAAATGTCAGTCATAACTGCTGAAATGTGCCATGAATTTAATAAGAAGGTTATGATTTTTAGTATTCAAAAGAATTAGCTGTCTGTCTTAGCACAGAAGAGGTTTTCAGTGTGTTATTTACCAAAATAAGTTGAAGGAGGAGGAACTTAAAATACAGTGGTTTCACACGAAATGGGCTTTAGCTACTTTAAAAATTTCATTCTGAAATAGTAAGAGGGCGAGCCAGTGGCTGCATGGTATGGTCTTGCCATCTCAGTTAAACCATGACAAGATGTTACCTATGCTTTGAGACAAGCAGATTCAGCTAGGCACCTCAACTTGATTTTTTCAGTTCCTCAGAGACCTAAAGTTTTGTAGCATCTTGACCAAACTAAATGATTAGGTCAATTGATAGCCTGTTATAGGTCTCTAACTAGACTTTCTTCTATTTGTATGTATTTTAGAGGTACTGGGTAAAATAAATAATCAGGTCCTGATAATTATAACTGGAGCAGATCTTTACCATCCAAACAACTGTCTTTACCACCAATAAAAACAGTCTTTCTTCTTTTTGTGCTGTCTGTTTAGCCCCTGAATCCTGTAGTGTTTAAGGGAAAGATATAAAAGTTAGGAAGGATGGAAACTATGTCCTCTTTTGAGCTCTCAAATACTTTATCACTTGGCTTGTGCTTTCTCTTCAGTAGAGAACGAACCATCTTTTCCTTCTCTTAAAGGAACAAATCCAGCTCTATTTGTAAATGGAAAGATTTCAGTCCTGCATTCCAGAAGGGGACTTGGGACGTAAGCCTGTAGAGGAATGAGCCTTGAAGAGAGAGAAATTTAGGTGATGTCTCTTTTTTTTTCAGTGTTTGCCATTGACTAGCTCATTGACTGGCTTTATCTACTATAAACATAATCTATGAGTCACATTTTGATGTCTACTTCTTCATGCAGTCTCCATAGGAGCCGGTCTACTCAATGTCCCTTTGTACTTCATTGTGGGGCCAGGTAAAAAAAGAAAACAAAATTGCCTAAACAGTTGTTTGTGTGGTTGCATTTTTTTTTCTTTTTCCAGGGCTGAAATGGGTCTCTAGTAATGCACACTGCAAGAAACTTTAAAACAGTAAAGTTAATATAAAAAATTACTACTTCCTTTCTTCTACTTCCTTCTCTTCTAAAAATGCTCCCAATATACCTGTTCTATAAAGTTCATTTTCCTTTTAGTTTTGATTTCTTGGTCAGCCTGTACTGTACTTGTAGAACTTGTAGAACTAGCATAGTGGCCTCAACCAGCGTTATCATTGAAAGACTTTCAACCTAAGCGGACTGTTTTTAACTACACAGGAAGAAACTATCAATATTATTCACTCTTTTAAATGATTTGTCAGTTACCAATGGAATCACAACCACAGAAGACTATAAGTGAAATAATTTCTTCCTTGGATGATGGTAAGTTCCTGGAAGGTATTACTCCTGCTGCTGATGGTAATGAGCTGCATAGGAAAGGAAATGAGAAATTGTTTCTGCTGTAGACACTACTACTTTCCCTTCCGTATGTCATTTGTAGCTTATGTTCCAACGCCCCATTCTCAGAACAGCTACTGGTTTTATCCTGGTTTTTGATGTATTTAATAACAATATATTGTCTAAGATTCTTGTCATTTTTACTATGTTCCTATTGCACCTAATTGCAGTTGGCCTACTTCTCCTTCCATTTAGTAGTCAGGCAGGCTTATTCTCTCCTTTGTAGTCCTTTCTTTCAGAAACTTACTGAATTGTGGCTCTTTCAAACTTTTTCAAATGTCTTTGACTGTTCTCTTACAACATTTGACCTTGAAGTAGTGAATGCTTTTCATTTCTACTGACAAACACAGTCTTTTGCATGTTGCAAAGATGGGCATAACAAGCTGATGCTTGATGGTTTTGTTGAATCCTTTTTTTCTACTAAGCAACAAAAATGGGAAGACAGTCTTCTCACACAACCTCAACAGTCAAAGAAAAACAATGTGTGTCAAAACTAGAGTGAAAAAGACCAGAAAAGGCATGTGATCATAGAATCATAAAATCATAAAGTCATAGAATGGCCTGGGTTTAAAAGGACCATAGTGATCATCTAGTTTCAACCTTCCCCCTGCCATATGCAGGGCCACCAACCACTAAACCAGGCTGCTCAGAGCCACAACCATCCTGGCCTTCAATGCCTCCAGGGATGGGGCATCCACGACCTCCCTGGCCAACCTGTTCCAGTGTGCCGCAACCCTTTGGGTGGAAAACTTTCTCCTAATCTCTAACCTGAACCTCCCGTCTTAGTTTAAAACCATTCCCCCTTATCCTATCACTATCCACCCTCTAAACAGGCGTTCCCCCTCCTGTTTATACACTCCCTTCACGTACTGGAAGGCAGCAATGAGGTCTCCCTGGAGCCTTCTCTTCTCCAAGCTAAACAAGCCCAGTTCCCTCAAACTTTCCTCATAGGAGAGGTACTCCAGGTGATGTCTAATCAAAGCCAAAGCCAACCACAACACAGGTGTTGCGGGTTAAGTAGAAGAGAGTTAATTTTTTTCCTTCTCTTCATAAATAGCTAGCAAGAGCCTATGTTTTGGATTCCTGCTCAGGAGAAAGCTGATAAGAAGGAACGTTTATAGTTATTGCCAGGATACTTTCAAGGACAAATACATTTAGCCTCTCTCCACAGACAGAGCGGGGGGAGAGACAGTCCGGCTTCTAGCCTGGGATTTGCTTTTAGGTTAAGATTGAGAAGCAGACTGACCAATTATTCCATCCCATGCACGTCATACCCAGTATATATGTGAGGACACTTCGGGAGATCACTCTCTTTTACTTCCCTTGGTCTCCGCATCATCTCTCTTCAGGTACCTGCATTCGCTCTCCCAAGGCCTTCCGCCCGCCAGAGACACCAGTAGCTCTCGGAGCCCGGGACGCTCGTAATCTCCGTTCCGTGAGTTTCTGGAACCTTCCTCTCCGGGGGGATCCCCTGCTTGGGTCAGCTCTCGGCCTGGGACGCTTGGGCTGTTATCTCCATTCCATGAGTGCCTCCGGGAGTGGTGCACCCCCCTCCCCCACCCCATTTGGAGGAATCATGAGTGTGGTGTCTGGGGATCATTAGCTGGCAACAGGCTGAGCCTCTGGGGGGGGCAGTATCATTGTGTATCACCCATTCCCTCCCTCCTCCGGGGTCGTTGGCCAAGAGTGGGCTGGGCCTTTGGTCATCAGGTGGGGAGGGGCAGTATCACTATGTATCACATTGCATATTTGTATATAGTATTATTTCCAATATTATTGTAGTTTAGTTATTAAATTGTCCTTATCTCAACCCACGAGTCCTCTTTGCCATTTACCTCTTTAATTCTCTCCCCTCTCATTGGGTGGGGGCTGGGACTGTGTGAAGTGGGTGTGTGTGGTTTGGCCCCCAGCCAAGGGCCAACCTGCCACAACAGGTCTCCAGGAAAACTTTTTGTCAGTAAAATGAAGTTGAATGAATGCTACACTTAAATAGTAACTCAGAATTGTCTCAGTAAAAAAATTATCAAGCTTTTTGTACACAGCATGGCAAAGGAGACTTTTGTGGATCTTGCTGATGTTTATGAAGATAGTCTGCTGCTTCATGAGAAGTGCTAGGAAGGCATTTGTTTGGAGGCTTAGCAGAGAAGCAATGGCAACTAGAATAATTTGCCAGGCAGAGGTTCAAAGTGATTTCTCAGAACTTGAAAATAAGTTTATGGAAAGAGAAGAAAGTGTCTTAAAGATTCTTGAAAGGAAAATCAAAACACATTATCTAACATATTAAAAAGGGGAAGCTAGTGGAGAGATGTGAAGGTTCTCACAAATAATCCAATCAAAATAACAAGACAAGAAAGAGATCTTTGCTGCAAAAGTCAGGATGAAGGTAAGCAAGGCAAGAACACCCTTTACAAGGTTGAGAAGGCTACTATTACTAAATACTAAGATCATTTACATTGGTTTAAGTGTAACTTCTGTGTAAGCAGTAGCTGTTAGCTGAATTGAAAATTTGCTGTTATAAGGGTGCACGTAAACTGAGAATTTGAAGTCAATGTCAAAAAAAAAAAATCCCTAACTTCTGTACTTGGCTTCATTCCACTTGCATAACAGACACAGCTCGCTTTGCCTGTCACTGCATACGCCTCCACACGCTCATGCTTTAATACAAGTGCATTAAACTCTCCAAGCTGATGTACTGTAGAGTTATCTTTTGTTACTCACATATCTACCCACTCCTCAGCTTTCTGCCTTGTTGGGTGGCATGGACAAATAAGTCATTCTCTCAGCAATTAGGATGATGCAGTCTTCAGTTTTCATTGGTTGCTATTTTTCACTTATGCTCTTAAAAAAGGTAGTAACCTTTTTTCCACAAGGATAGTTTGGTTTATGTTTATGCATGAGTTTGTACATACCACATACACTGAGATTAAAAAGTTAACTCACTAGTTGTCATTTCCTAATTGAAGTATAGCATGTATCGCTAGAATTATAACATCAGAAAACAGAATGTATTTTACATAAATATGTGTAAAGAGACAAAAAAAAATAGAGACAGAGAGGCAGGAGGGCAATAGCTCTCTCATTCTGTTAGCTTACTCAAAACTTCTGATTTTTTTTCTGTAACACAAATATTTTAAATTTCTGACACTTTTTCTTAAATTTTGAGGCTATGGAGAGGTCTATTGCCCACTCTACAATTGCCAAGTAGTATAAAATGTTTATTGGTGAGGTAGAACGCCTTTCTTCAGTCCATTTGCTGACTCACTGAGAGCAAAGTCAATGCTTAACCCTAATAAAAATAGTAGCATTGGTGATAAAAAAACCCCTCAAACAAACAAACAAACAAAATACCAAAAAGAAAGAGCCTCCCAAAATCTACCCTTTGGCTTAAAGATTCCAACCCAAAATGATGAATCAGAAGAGGAGAAAAAATATGTTCTCAACAAGCTTACCCATTTTGTGGGATCCACCTGAAATTTATGAAATTGAAGTTCAGTTCCAGTTTTGAATCAGAATGAAGAATTTGTACTTTTTTTTGACAAATCTAATAATGGTGCATACTAGCTAGGCTTCAGAATTACTCCAGATCAATAAATATTTACTTACAGAATTGTACAGGCCATAGAAAAAGAATTCAGGTATTTCTGCTCTAGAAGACCTCTTAGCCTGCGTAGTATAATGCCCACCTGAACTTTCAAGGACTAAGTCACTATCCCAAACAGTTGCTCAGTACTGCGATACATCTGTCCCTGCTTCTCTCCCATTCTAAGCAGAAATTCCATCTTGGATATGAGAAGTTCTCACAAATCCCATTTCATCAGTATCAATATTTTTCCACAAAAGAAGCTTTGCATTCATTAAATATCTACAAGTCTCTACACAGAGTACTTCTAAGGTGACTGAGAAAATAAGAAGCGTTGTTGTAAGGCTGATCTGATTTTTGAAGCAATGGTTATTTGTGTTCTTTTTATTTACATATAATTCACAGTACTCATTATCAGTAATTTTGATGCATAGTAGTAAATTACATATCTCATATATTAAGAAAGTCACTAGAAATGTAAGGTAATGTCTGCACTGTGAAACAAAATATAACTACTGAGTCATGCTACAATGTCTTTTACTGAGACCTCTCTATCATATTAAAAAAAAAAAAACAACTTTATACCAAAATCTTTGGTAAAAGTGTTTTAGTAAACCAAGTCTTGCATGTGTAGGGGTGTTTTATGCTGAAATGGAATTTTAACTATGATCTCGTGGTACTGACTTTGGACTTTGTAGCCATGAGGTTGATAAAGGATCCTGAGAAAGAAGAAAAGTAACAAGATGTGCAGAAGTATGCAGCTATGCAAGATGTGGGAAAGATAAGGAGGAACTGAGAGTAACTAATTAGTAGAACTTAGTTATTTCAAAGATTGTTTTTCCATAGCTAAAGCCAACCAACAACGGTTTTGTTGCTATAGACTGAAAATTCATTGTATCCAATTAGTAGCTGCTGAATCTGCAAGAGCTCTGTATAGAAGTACGTAAGCAACACACAATAGGTGGCATTCACTGATCGTCATATTGGTGTGTCTGAGTGGTGTCCGGAAAGATCGCATGTTGACTACATGCGTGTTTATCCACATGGAAAACATTTATAGCATAGATTTAGAGATTAGTTTACTAACAAGACTTAGGAGTGCTAATACATATAATTGTAACTTTCATCTGCTATCTCCATATCAGTTACCGAGATCACTGACTAACTCCTGCCTGTATCCAAAGACACATTATGTTCAATGATCCTTCTGGTTTCAATTTTATAATTGCCCAAGCACTAAAAAAAAATGTGCTTTTAGCTCGATCTGGAGTGTAGAGCAGACCTTCAGTAGGATGGTGCTTTCCTGCTCTCCTCACCCACAATACTTAAGCCAGCAGTTGTTTGCAGAGCCTGCCCAGAATATCAGTCCCTGCTCCAGGAACAACCCTCATCTCCCCACCCCCAGCTCAGTGCTCCATACCTGTTCTTTCTTTCATTTTCTCATTTGTTTTGCCTCTGAATCTTTAAATTATTTTCTGGAAAGTGAAGCAGTTTCAAGGAAAAGCTGTGAAAGCATATTCCCACATGCAAGGCTTGTCAGTAACCTGGTGATTAGCACAGCGTATGGTTAGAGATTTAAGTGGGCAAATATTCAGGAGAAGAATTGAAAAGCAGCCAAGCATCCCACTGGTATTAAGGAGCAAGAGACATGGTCAGAAACAGGCATCACATACTCTTCTAGCCATGTTTTTCAACAAACATGACAGAGCCATGCCGTTTTGTGAGAGCTAAGCCCTTGTCATGGTATGTTTTACATGCTCTAAATCTGCAGGTTTCAGTCCCTCAGGGGAATCTTGTGCAGGAAATGCAATCCTGTTGATTCTCATGATGCTTTTGTGTGAGACAGCAGTCTGTCTCAGCTGGGCATTTGATTCCCTAGGCTCAGATATTTCTGAGATACTATCTTTACATCTCGTGCAAAAACAAAAGGGTAGGAGCTTATGCCACCTTGTAGATTAAAGCTTAAAACACTTAACTTCAACTTCTGAGTATATCAATCCAGATACACAAAAGTGCCTTGATAAGTTAAATGCAGAAACCAAGAATACAGTTCTAATACAACTAATGACTGTGCAACAGAAGGTAAATGACAGCTTGCTTAGAAGACAAAAGGAACTGTAGAGCTGTGTAGGGGATGTTTGTTTAAAGCACTGCTCTGTGCTGACTCCTCCAGGGCAACATGGAATAGGTTGAAGATGGCAGAAGCAACTCAGGGGACTGTAATGTTCTCTGGGAGTGCACAGGAAGGTATGGCTGTACCCTGTGGGAGGTGGGGGAGGAACGAGAAACGGTATAAAGGAGTCTTATGTTTTTCTCGTCTCCCTTTCCTTCCTGCATCATAGAAATGTAGCTGTGCAGTGCCACCTTTGTATCATGGCTGTCATCATGCAATGTTTCCTGAAGGACAAATGTATCTGCAAGTCCTTTTTGAAGCTCCAGGGATTTCAGTAGTCTGTGTTTAAATGATGCAACACACAGAAAACTATTTGCAGTCTCTTCTTCATCCAACGTATACCTGCCATGTAAATAGAAAACACAGACTGCTTCTGTGTTTTGAAAAATTCGACCAAAAAATTTTTCCTCTGGAAATATAAATCTTCCAGCAAAGACTGACTTTTTATCAGATACTCAGCCATTTCTTAGAGCTTAACAATCCATATAAAAAAGGGAGGAACTGAGGTTTGACTGTTAGATAAAAATTCTGTAGATGCTGGGAGAGACCAGTTTATAAGCAAAACTTTAATTTTATTGTGAGGGATGGCTACACCAAGAATTTGTCATTAGGACACACTATGAAACTTTAAAAATCTCATTCTAGAGTCAAGCATTAAACAAAAAAATAAGTAAAACACTATCCCTGTGACAACGGCCAATTCATTGCAGAGCTTTCTAAACAGTAAAATCAAGACATCTTCTTCTGGCTTGGTCATTGTCATAGATACCCACATATTGCATCTCTCTTTGAATAAGAAGAATAGAAATCATTCCCTAGCTGTATCGTATTCTACTTCCCCAATGGTCATCTGGAGAAGCAGGTGGGTGACTTAGCAGCTCCCAGATCATCAGCATGAATCTTTCCCTCATTTTGCTCATATAAAGTATTGGGAGTTCACATTTCTCTGTGGGCAAAACAAAGCAGAACTGCTGCTAAACAAGGTAACATTCCTAGAGATACTTAATCAATTTTCTTATGTCTCAGCACAAAACATCAGAAGCATTTGTATGAAATGTTACTGCATAAGGTAAAAGATGTGATGCAAGAGAAAAGGGAAAATTGTTTGGGGGGTATCATGTACTGGCTAGATTAATTCTCTGAGGAACAGGTATTACAAACATGCAACGTAACCATGGTTTTAAGTGTTTCAGTGACTGGTACACTTTTGGATTTTCATTTGAGCTGGAATATTTAAAATGTGGGAAGTAAAATCTCGAGGTTCTCTATTCACTGTCAATAAACAATATTTCATACAAGAATAGGAGTGCTTACTGCTAAAGCTGATCTGAATGATGATAATTGAAATGCCTGATTTTTTTTCTCAAACTTAAGCCACACAGGACAAATAAGAAAAAAATAGCAAGTCATTATTTTTCTGTAAATCGTGCATTTCTAACTTGTCGGTTCAACAACTTTCTTCATTATGAGTGAAGTGAAATGTCTCCTCATACATTTTGCTATCATCATATTCTATTTTGTTGCTGGCAGATTTGTGCTGTACCACAATAAAATCAATAAATGCAACAATAAAATCATGCATCACAGTCTGTGTGTTCAAAAAATTTTATAGTAGATTTACTGCCTACATCTTGCTTTGAGGAATTTCTCTGAAATGTCTGACCATTATTTAGTTGTATTATAAGACATTATTGCTGTATATTGTGTATATAAGTTAATTACATACTATCTATTATATTATACATTAATTATACATTATACATTATAGTGATATGCTTGCCTTTTTACAGATATATATATATATAGAAGAAACACTTTCTTTTTGACTCTTAGCTGTATTTTCAAGATTCAAGAAATTACTCTATTGATCTAAGTTTTCTCTATTTGCTCAGCAGATAGGCCTTATCCATTAAGAAAAATGTATACTACTTGAGTGAACTATTATAAAAATGCCAGTTAACAAGGTATTTCAATATGGTAATTAAAACCAGTTTAATGATTGTAAGTAGAGATCACTAAAAAAACCACATACATTAGCAGAGAAAAGTACTTATTTTCCAGATTTTTGTGCATTAAATTTTGTCTTGCAATGCTAAAAGAAAATAGCTTAGCAGTGTCAGTTAAATGTGCCTCTTAGAAAAATCTTAACTGAAATGCATTATCATTTGAATATAATTTCCTGCCAATGTCAGATCTCATAGAAAATAGATCTGTATAGACCAACATATGCAGAACATAGAATTGGCTTTAGGTTGGGATGTTGTGAATTCAGCCACTTTTCCTTTCCAGATCTCGGAAGTTACCTTGCCATTCATAGGTGTTGTTTCAATTCAGAGAAATTAACATTTACTCTCTCTATGATCCAAAACGGAAATTTTGGGCCTTATTTTCAAAACTGTTTTGTTAAATGCCTATTGTGTTTTTATTTTATTTTAGATGTCCTGGGACATAAGAAGTTGATTTTTAGTAAGAAAATAGCCATATATTATGCCTTTATTATGTTTACATAAAACAGAAATACATACCTTAATGGTGGAAGTGCTTATGATGTAAGGTGCTCTCTCTTACATGACGTTACTCTAGTGTCCAGTGAATTGTTCTGTTTCCTAATAGAGAAAGAGGGGCCATGTACTGTCATATCCCTTTCTAGCTTGACTTCAAAGATTTTATGCCTAGTATGTTACATGAGAAGCAGTCACCATTTGAATGCAAGCAGTGCTTATATAACAGCCAGAATGGTACATTTCAGTCTGAACTGGAGAAGCTACATGGCACACATTTAACTTGTACCTAATTAAACAGAAATTCAACTCCTGGGATGAGAAAATTAGGTAAATTTACTGTATAGGAGAAATAGTATAAGGATTATAACCTCTTCAGTAGCATGATCTAGTATAGCAGATGCATTACCAATTCATATTACATACACATGACCGAGCAGGTAAAACATTTAAAATTAAGTGTAACCTTAATTTCCTCAGATTTATGATCAATATATCAATTATCATTATCTAAAATATTATTTTATCTTACTATATACTACGAAGTTTATCCAGAAATTATTTAAATAACTATCATGAATAAGTCTTAATAATAAGCCTTAATCAGCATTTTAACCTCAAGTTATTACAAATTCCTTTGTATTTTTACCAAGTTTTAAGAAGTGATTGCAAATCAATTTTGTATCTAAGATGGCTACTGAGGAAAAAATAGTTTGGTTTTTTTTTTTGAGGGTTATTTAATTAACTGGAATCATCAAGCTAATTACAGTAACTTTTAGGATGTACTTTCTTTCAACCAGGGAGGTTTCCCTCATCTTAAAGGGAAATAAACTCCCTTTGGGCATTAAACTGTGTAAATGTGTTCACGAAATAAATGAAAGACACTTTATAGTTATATTGCACTATAACGTAGAATCATAGAATGGTTTGGGTTGGAAGGAACCTTAAAGATCATCTAGCTCCAACCCCCCTGCCATGGGCAGGGACACCCTCCACCAGACCAGGTTGCTCAAAGCCTCATCCAGCCTGGCCTTGAACACCTCCAGGGATGGGGCATCCACAGCTTCTCTGGGCAACCTGTTCCAGTGCCTCACCACCCTCACAGTAAACATCACATAACATTTTGCGTGTCATGTTTTGGAATAATCATATAAGTACTGAGCATGTTACTTTTTATGAATATTTGAGAAGCAATCCTTAAAATATTAAATAGTATAAATAGTAGCATGTAATCCTAAAAGCCTTTTATCAAAAGGGAGGGAGATAATTGAGATTATCTTTTCAAAACTATTTTTAAAAACCCCTTTTTTTCTATTATTATTATTCAGTCATTCTATTTCAAATAAGAGTACTTATGAAAATTTAAGCAGGTTTTACTATGGACAATTCTGAGAAAAATAGTATTTGGGGAATATGTTATCAAAAACCATAAACAATATTGTAAATGCTGTTTTTTTCCCCCTATACTTCAAGTAAAAACTTTAAGACAACCATATAAATCCTATTACAGAGAAGATCTGATTTTAATAGCACTGTAGAGCATACATTTGTTTAACATTAGGGGATTCTTTTATCTTTAGAAGTTATTTTGGTTATTGCAAAGTCATGTTTTCTCTTAATGGTGGAAAAATCAGAAATACTTAAATATTCAAAGACCATAAACCTATCAACTGGTACACTTAAAAACATTTTGTATGTGAATTTAGATAACTAGTAATAGTATCTTAATATCAGTGTTGTGCAAACAATAAAATATTTTGTACGCCAATGTGTAGGACAGTGGCTGCGTTACAACTGGTTACGAGTTTAAAGAAGCATTTGAGTATAAAGTATTTATCTTAATTATGGAGTTAATTAAGTATTTAGAAATGTTTAAGTAGTTCAGTGCAAAAGCAAAAAGAAGACAATGATCTAAAAATTGCTAAGAAAAAAGAAAAGGCTTCCTGAATGACTATGTGTAATTTATAACTTGGTTTATAAATTAAGTTCAAAAAGGCTATTTTCAGACCAGGCAAACTTCTTAAATTTACATTTTTTTTCTCAAATTCTGGCAAAAATTAAAGAATTGCCCTCAGTAAATGTGCTTAACAAGCTAATAAATCAAACTGTAAATATTAAAGATGTTTCTACAGTTCCATCCCCAAAAGCAAAAGGAATACTAACGGTTTACCTATTCAAGAGCTAAGTATGTTTGTAATACCAGAAGTGCTGAGCCAATTAAAGCATTACAGTGGCTCATACTTGAGCCTAATATTCTAGAATGAAAAAAACAACCAACCAAACAAACAAAAAAACCCCAAACTGTCCTTCTGCAAAACTGACTGTAGTCAGAAGGCTCTCCAGTACTGGTTCACAGCATGTCCACACCCTTCCTTCCAGATCAGTCACTGCAGGCTTACATATAAGTGGCAGCAAGACACCAGCAATGTTGCACACAGTGTTGTTCTGCACAAGTCTTCTCTTCAAAGGTGTTGTAGTTTTGACTATGAAGAAAGTTAACTCTGTCCCAGCCAAAACCAGGACAGGTGTGAATCAGCAAGAGGGCTGGGGTAATCTTTTCATCCCAGGCAACAAATTCTTTAGATCATACCCTACAATTTCACTTTTTTGTTGCTTTTTCCATTTTCTATTTTTTTATAGTTTGCTCCTTTCAAAACTAATCTGAGACAATTTTTTAGTGGCCCTCAAAAGTATGTATTAAACAAATGTTTATGTTTTCTTTTGTTGTTGTTGTTGGTCTATTTTTTTAAATTATGTGAGGAGAGAGGAACACTGGTAGTTTTCTGAACTAAAACAGTGCTATTTTATGCAAAAACAATATCCTTCCCTCCTAATAACCCTAACAATGTACACAGCAACAGAATCTCAAAGACTCAGTGGCAGTAACCTCCAAATATGTTCCATAATTTTCTAAGAATTTTATTAAGAATCATACAAAAGTTATACAACAGCAAATTATAAACACTGCAGAAAAGCACTGAACTTGCATAATTCATTACATGAGGTCAATATTTTCAAATTTAAAATGCCTCTGATGTTCAGCATTAGTATCTTATGGATTCAGCATTAGCTTTGTTAATACTAAGAATCTAAGTTTCAGATTTCACTTTCCAACAGTAAAAAAATCACCTTGTCTACAGTATCCACGGGTGAAACAAGAATAATTAAAGCATAGCTAAAGAAATAAGATTTCATTTCTTCTTATAATACATTTAATGGAAAATTGAAATTCTCTTATTAGAAATTTATGACAATAATTGTGTCTTAAAATGCAGTGTCAAATTACATATCTTTAAGTTACATTATCTTAGCAAGGAGACATAAATTAATCCTGGTAAACAGAGAGAGATAGTAGAACTTAATTACATTTAAGGCTATTTTTTATTCAATAATTGCTTTTTGCAAGTATACACCTTTAATGACTTCTTTTAATTAACTGGTCTAAATACTTTATTTAGTTAGAGCGGACTTGATAAGATTGCTTAGTAACCCACCTATACATTGTCTAGGTTATTAATTATAAGCTGAAGAGAATTCTCCAACCACTAAACAAAGCCCTTTTGCCCATGTATAATTTGCACTAAATTGTCTAAGGCATAAGAAGACAAGATACATTGATTTTGGAGAATAGTATTCTTTAAATTTAATTTACTTACAAAGGAGATACTTGACTCAATATATTATTGCCTTTAGAGGTGATATATCCATGTTGATAAAGAAACATGCAGTTAAGTGAAGAAACCAGCATTTATTCCTTGTGTTCTCTATTGCTCTCATTTTTTCTTCTCTTATTGGAAGTCATTACAGCTATTTTGCTTGACTTCAATTAGATCGTTCCCTAAGACAGGGAACATTAATCTCATCTGAATAAAATACTGAGAGCCATCCTTTGTGTGACTAAAGGACACTGTTGTTAAGATTTGCCCTGCCTATTCTCTATTCTTTAGGACCATGCATGTTAGTAATGCCAGAGCAAATCCTCTGCGTGCGTTTATCAAATAAAATATTGACTTTTTTTTTCAGTTAACTTTTCAGTTGTGTTTGTCAGTGATTCTTCTAACACTACTCAAAATTTCTTCCAATTTCACTTATCTAAAATTTTATCTCATTTTGTATCCATTACATTCCAGATCTTGTAAAATATGTTGAACAACATCAAATTTAAAATAGCGGGCCGTCTTCCATCATCCTTGTGTCACATTAAAAAAAAAAAATAAAAACACCTCACTTTTTTTACTACTTCACTTTGTGTACTACAGTATTTCTTAGCTCTGAAACATACATTGCCTCTTATGTAAAAAATAGAGTCCGGATCTCACACCTGCATATTTAAGTGCTTATTGATGTCAGTGATATATTCACAATACGGAACATTTAAAATAGCCTTCGAAGGATAAGAAGCTACATCTCCATAACAACTCTTTGTGAAGAATCTTGCCAGAGAGTTTTTCATCCATATTAACTTCTATTAATACCTTTGAATATACCAATTAACTTTTCTGTTGATATGTTGTAGTGAATGGGATGGAGTCTAGTTGGAGGCCTGTATCTTTTGGAGTCCCCCAGGGTTCGGTATTGGGACCTGTGCTGTTCAATATATTCATCAACGATTTGGATGAGGGAGTAGAGTGCATCCTCAGCAAGTTTGCTGATGATACGAAACTAGGAGGAGTGGCTGACACACCAGATGGCTGTGCTTCCATCCAGCGAGACCTAGACAGGCTGGAGATTTGGG
>VZTO01007088.1:0-12583 GCA_013400615.1 Syrrhaptes paradoxus
TGCCGTTCCTGAACCAGGTCGCCTCGCTGTCGAAGGCAACAAAACTGAAAGGAAGTACTCTATCAGAGAAAGAAGTTACATGGTCAATGTCACACTGGTTTACTATTGAGAAAATTGAGGTGTCAGCAAGACCCTACTGCTTATATTTTTGTATTTCTACAAACATGGCTTCTTCTGCAATATTTTTTTAAATACACCCTCCAGCTCCCATCCAGTCTTTTTTTTTTTTATTTTAATCACACTTTGTTTTCCTTTTAGCATACAAGTTTTGCTTGTCATTCCGCTTAGCCCAGTACAGGTTTGTTTTGTTTTTTTTTTATAAAACGATCAACACTTCACTTGCATTTTTCCTAATATCACAAGGTTCCACGAAACAGTCTCTGGTCTCATATCTAAATTCCATTTTGGTCTCCACAGAAGAAAAAATGTTGTTTGCTGCAGCTCTCTTCCCTAATTGACAAAGTGAACATCCAAAATTGTCCTCAAAAGTCTAGATACTAGCCAATATGCATGATGGAAAAAAATATTTTTTATCACTCTGCGTTTGTAATGTTTCATTTCTCTTATAAAAAAGTGAATAGTATAGAATCATAATACCTGGAGACCAGCATCAAAATTGTCGGTATCATTGTGCTAGATGACACAATACCAGTATAAATACAGATCTGCATAGAATAAATTATTCTTTTCTAAGCTGTTTTTACCCGAGGTGGAGGACAGCAGGAAGTGTTCTTTACAGTGCATGACTTACAGCTCTTTGGTGCTTGCATTCTTCTGTACACTGATCCTCAGAAACCTTATTAATCTATTACGGCTACCTATTCCCTTTCAGCAACTTCATATTTAAAACAAAACAAAACAAAACAAAACAAGAAAAAACAATAACAGCCAAAAAACTTGGCCAAGTAAATAGCCCCAAACGAGACAATCCTTCATTTATCACGCATAAAATATGATGTCTGTTAAGAGCAAGTTGAGATAAGATCCTGACACCATGTTCCTCCATATCCAGAATGAGATAAACAGCAGAACTCCTGACTGCAAAGTGGATAGGATTTCCGCATTATTAAAACCAGACAGCAACTCCTCTAACACTCAGTATTTTGACATGTTCCCTGCAAATGTGTTAAAAAATTATCTTTTTAAACCCCTCTCTTTATCCTTTGATTGTCTTTCAGTTTTACCACATCCCAGTTCTTCTGCTGTCTCCTTTCCTTGTATTTTTTTCTCACGTGTTGGGTAGAAGATGACCTTTAAAGAAGCAATTCAGCATGGTCTACCAATGCTAGAGAGAAACAACAAAACAGTGAATTATTTTAATATCACAAGAAAATACAAAAGATGTTCCTTACACTGACTGCATACCTTTCTACCTTAATGCTGCCCGAACAATGTGGAATTGATAGTGTTGCCATGGGCACCTCTACTACTGTGTTACAATTTCCTCCTTCACTAATGATCCCAGCTTCATTTTATCCCAAAAAAGATCAATTCTCTTTTATGCACTTACTGTTTGCCTTTCATTTCTGAATTTATAAATGTATTGAGCTGTAACTTTTTGTTATCTGATTTCTAATTTTTCTCCAAACTTGGACTTCTTTCTTTCTTTCTTTCTTTCTTTCTTTCTTTCTTTCTTTCTTTCTTTTTTGTGGTTAATTGTTAACTTCACTCAACATTTATTTCAGTACAATTTGGGGGGAAGGGGAGTGGCTGAGAAGGTAGAGGTGCATTGAAGATAAAACCTGTTTCTTATTGATTGTGTTTCCTTCCTGACCATGATAAAAATTACACTGCAGAATCAAGAGTAAATTGAAGTGGCGGATGCAAATGGGTCGTTTTAGCTTTGAACGCACTTATATAGGGCAGAAAATGAAGATCATGAGTACCTAAATAAGGTACATAGGAGCAGAATTAATTTTTCTGTAATGTAGTTCTAGTGTTACCATGTCACAATAATAAGATTAGCCTTGACTGTGTAGCTTATCTACCATGGTTTAAAAGCCTTTGGTGTACAATTAATTTGTGCTAGGTAGCATTTTTTAAATCATTGCCCAAATTCCTTCCTAATGTTTCTTCACTGACTTCATTAGAGTGACACAAAGGACTAATTTGGTACTAGCAATTTACTTTATAAAGTTTCTATTACCTTTGATATTCTCAGGTGTTATGGCATTTTAAATGTTTCTGATACTTGGAAGACAGAAATATTCTAAGTGCAAGGTTACAGATGTTTTTCTTGTTACTTTCAGAGCAAGGACCAACAGCTGAGATACAGACAGGGAAATAGACTTTTCCTCAGGTTCATAGTCTAATTATTTCCTTGCTGTGAGAGGCAGAAAATTTACCTATTCTGGTGTCTCAGTGTAGGACTTCTTCACACAACACTGAAATAAATTGAGGTAGTCACTGCACAGAGCCCAAAAGCATAAAACAGGTTTAAAGAATGCGTAAGTCAAATTCATTAAGGACAGACCTATGTGTACCTTTTCCAAAACAATGATCTGAATGTAACATCCAGCTTACAACATTCTTAAATCTCTGGCTGCAACAAAATATTGTAAAGGAATTACTTTTCCATGCTTGCTCGATTTCTTGTATTCCTTCTTTCACTGTTCACTATTAGAGATACTACAGAAAGGTAAAAAAATATCTCTCTCACCTCTCAGATACCACGGGTGTCTATGTATTGCATATGCAGGCAATGCACTGTATGGTTACATGTAAATTCAGAAGGAACAATTATGTTTATTCATGCCATTTAAAGAGAATCATTAAAGTATTTATTCCTATGTTTAGCTATATCTCAACTGTTTGTGGGCTAAGGTGAATGATGACAACTCTCCAGATATTATTTTTGAGCTGGCTTCTACATATGAGAAGTAGGAGAGCACAGCATTTTCTATACAGACCGATTGTATGTTGATAACTATTCAAAATGCAAGGAAATATGAAAGCTCAATATTGCTTCCTAGTGTAGATGTCAATGGCATCCAGGGTTGTTGTTGCAGCAGGGAACATCTTGTCAATCCCACCTGCATTTCTCTTTAAATACTTCACTGTCAGTGAATTTCATCATGTGTAGCAGTTTTGTTTTCCACATGATTAATGCAGTTAAATCCTAAAAGTTCTATTTAGTACTATAAATTAATAGTGGAATTATTTTCTTCTCTGCCACTCTTAATGGCCAGCTATAGCTGGTTGACATTTAACAAAAAGAAAATAAAGCCATGACCTAATAATAAGCAAACGGATACTCAATTGAATTTCTCACTTATAAATAGACAAGGGAAGGGGAAAAAAAAAGAAGAAATAGCTAATTTCAGGGAAACTCATCCAACAATAGGTTGTTGCATTGTTCAGCTTTCCTGTGGTTGATGTAACAGTGGAAGTGACAGAGAGGGAGGAAAACAAAGATTCAGCCAGGATGCCCACTTGCAACATCAAAGTTTTAATTGATTTCTAGGCTCTCTGGCCATTTTGACATACATAAATGAGTCATCTTCCCCATAACATTTAGAACATAACACAAGCTGCCATGGCTCTCGGAGGTTAAACTGAACCTTGCTCTGATCCAGCACCATCCTTATATGTTTTGTCGGGTTTTTTTTAGCTGGATACACTTTCCCACTAAATCCAACAAAGGTTTTTATTGTAACTATTGTGGTAGGCACAACTATCACTCACCATCAACTGAAAGTCATGAACTTCATGTATTTTGCATGTACTTAATCAGCATAAATTTNATCATGAGTACCTAAATAAGGTACATAGGAGCAGAATTAATTTTTCTGTAATGTAGTTCTAGTGTTACCATGTCACAATAATAAGATTAGCCTTGACTGTGTAGCTTATCTACCATGGTTTAAAAGCCTTTGGTGTACAATTAATTTGTGCTAGGTAGCATTTTTTAAATCATTGCCCAAATTCCTTCCTAATGTTTCTTCACTGACTTCATTAGAGTGACACAAAGGACTAATTTGGTACTAGCAATTTACTTTATAAAGTTTCTATTACCTTTGATATTCTCAGGTGTTATGGCATTTTAAATGTTTCTGATACTTGGAAGACAGAAATATTCTAAGTGCAAGGTTACAGATGTTTTTCTTGTTACTTTCAGAGCAAGGACCAACAGCTGAGATACAGACAGGGAAATAGACTTTTCCTCAGGTTCATAGTCTAATTATTTCCTTGCTGTGAGAGGCAGAAAATTTACCTATTCTGGTGTCTCAGTGTAGGACTTCTTCACACAACACTGAAATAAATTGAGGTAGTCACTGCACAGAGCCCAAAAGCATAAAACAGGTTTAAAGAATGCGTAAGTCAAATTCATTAAGGACAGACCTATGTGTACCTTTTCCAAAACAATGATCTGAATGTAACATCCAGCTTACAACATTCTTAAATCTCTGGCTGCAACAAAATATTGTAAAGGAATTACTTTTCCATGCTTGCTCGATTTCTTGTATTCCTTCTTTCACTGTTCACTATTAGAGATACTACAGAAAGGTAAAAAAATATCTCTCTCACCTCTCAGATACCACGGGTGTCTATGTATTGCATATGCAGGCAATGCACTGTATGGTTACATGTAAATTCAGAAGGAACAATTATGTTTATTCATGCCATTTAAAGAGAATCATTAAAGTATTTATTCCTATGTTTAGCTATATCTCAACTGTTTGTGGGCTAAGGTGAATGATGACAACTCTCCAGATATTATTTTTGAGCTGGCTTCTACATATGAGAAGTAGGAGAGCACAGCATTTTCTATACAGACCGATTGTATGTTGATAACTATTCAAAATGCAAGGAAATATGAAAGCTCAATATTGCTTCCTAGTGTAGATGTCAATGGCATCCAGGGTTGTTGTTGCAGCAGGGAACATCTTGTCAATCCCACCTGCATTTCTCTTTAAATACTTCACTGTCAGTGAATTTCATCATGTGTAGCAGTTTTGTTTTCCACATGATTAATGCAGTTAAATCCTAAAAGTTCTATTTAGTACTATAAATTAATAGTGGAATTATTTTCTTCTCTGCCACTCTTAATGGCCAGCTATAGCTGGTTGACATTTAACAAAAAGAAAATAAAGCCATGACCTAATAATAAGTAAACGGATACTCAATTGAATTTCTCACTTATAAATAGACAAGGGAAGGGAAAAAAAAAGAAGAAATAGCTAATTTCAGGGAAACTCATCCAACAATAGGTTGTTGCATTGTTCAGCTTTCCTGTGGTTGATGTAACAGTGGAAGTGACAGAGAGGGAGGAAAACAAAGATTCAGCCAGGATGCCCACTTGCAACATCAAAGTTTTAATTGATTTCTAGGCTCTCTGGCCATTTTGACATACATAAATGAGTCATCTTCCCCATAACATTTAGAACATAACACAAGCTGCCATGGCTCTCGGAGGTTAAACTGAACCTTGCTCTGATCCAGCACCATCCTTATATGTTTTGTCGGGTTTTTTTTAGCTGGATACACTTTCCCACTAAATCCAACAAAGGTTTTTATTGTAACTATTGTGGTAGGCACAACTATCACTCACCATCAACTGAAAGTCATGAACTTCATGTATTTTGCATGTACTTAATCAGCATAAATTTAAAAAAAATCCTTAAAGTTTTGTTGGAACACAAAAAGTTTTACTTTCATTGCCTATATCAGGGATGGCTGGGCACCAGAACAGCCATGATTATCATGTCAAATTTTACCCATAACATGATTTATAATGAACAACAATGCAGACAAATCCAAATAATTACATATTTTTTTCCTACCCTCCATGAGGAAGAACCATTTATACTGATTGCTTTGTGATGGTGCTACGCAAGTAAATGCTATGTAGCTAATTTTCATACATCAGGATTCCCACTGAAGTTCATGTTGTATTTTGTGTTGCTGAAAATAAAATGTTTTACACACCGTAATGTACAGAAGTGCTCAAGTTGTTACAATTTCTATCAGAAATAGAAACTGAGCAGTTTGAATTCATGTGTTCCTGCTCTTTGAGACCAGAAGCACAGGTCATTAATGTTTTATTGGTGCTTTTCATACAGTATCCTTTATACAAAATATTTTCAAAAAAGATGATTATAAAAGCTGGCTGGCCTTATGATTTAACAGTACTAAGTAGGTGTTTCCTGCATAAAAATGTATAACTGCTGCACCAACTATAGGTTGTTAAATTCCAGACAGTGTGAGACAGTTGAAGAAACAATGTACCAGGGCTATTATAGATGAAAATTACATAATGAAAAAGGTATCATGACAGGAGGACTTTGTCCTGTTGAATTTGATAGCTACTTCACTCTTTAAAAAAATAATTTCAGATTTTTCTAAACAAAATTCCCTAAATTATTGCAACAATGAACAAAGACAGAGATATTTTTCTTGACTTCCTTGTTTAGTTTTATCTGAGCACATTTTGCCACTGAGTTAACAGGAGAGAGACCTGTATAAGGACTAGTACTTGAGCAAGCACCTAATGAGATGATTTCAGACCATTTTGGTTGGTACTAGGGCTTTAAACTATACCCTTTGGTGTTGAGGAAGAGCAGTAGGAGGGTCCTACCCACAGCTTAATTTTAAAATAGTAGTGGTTACGGGCACCCCATGCCTACCTCTTCTGATTAGCAGGGCTATGGAGGAGTAGGATTTTGACTACTCATTACTTAGAATCACAAGGTTTGTACCAAAACATGTGACAAACTGTCTTGTACCTGTCTTGTGCACAATTCCCTTCTGTTTTCGTATGTAAAGCCATGCTCTGGTCTCCAACATGTAAAGCCTACTCTTAATAATATGCACTGCATTACATAAAATTATTATGCAGTCATCCTTCATTACATTAGTCAAAGGGAGGAAAGTGAGATTAGTTATCTACAGCAATTAGAAAATTTCTAAAGACCAAAAATTAAGGTCTATAATAATATCTAAAATGTATTCCAGAGTCCAACCTATGTTCAATTTAAGTATACAAAGCAGAGACAATGTTAGTTTTTTGAAGTAGGACAAAAATGTGTGCAATGAGAAAGCAAAAATGGCTAACATCATCATTCATCATTTGCTTTTATATTCACTATTTATCAAACAATTTCAAGTCTTTCAATTGATTCAGATGAGTAAAGTTTCTGATAAACAAAGGAGGAAAACAGTTGTGGAAAAGTGTCCTGGTTTAGGGTGGGTCAGAGATAACTTTCTTCATAGTAAATAGTAAGAGGCTGTGTTTTGGATTTGTGCTGAGGAAAAGGCTGATAACATACTGATGTTTATAGTTGCTGCCAGGACAGTCGAGGGTGTTTCAGCTTCTCTGCTGTGCCAGTGTCTGCAGATGCAGGATAAGGTAGGGGGGAGCACAGCCCCAATTATTAGCTTAGAACTGAACCTTATTTTTAGGATTGAGATCCAAATTGGCCAAAGGTAAATTCCATATCATGCACGTCATGCCCAGAATATAGAGGAGGCTTTGTCCAGAAGTTCACTCTCTCTCTCTCTGGGTCACCTCTCTCTCTCTCAGGGTCATCTCACTCTCTCGGTCCGCTCCTGGCCTCTCAAACACTCGGGCCCTTATCTCTTTTCTAGAATTGTGGTTTCAGGACTCTCCCTTCTCCAGGATCATTATCCAGGAACAGGCTGAGCTTTGGTCATTGGGCGGTGAGCAGTTGCACTGTGTATCACTCATTTTTATATTTGTATAAGTGGCTGTTGTTGGTTTTATTACTATTATTATTTTCATTTTTGCTGTAGTTTAGTTATTAAATTGTTCTTATCTCAACTCATGGGTCTCTTTTCCCTGTAGCCCTTTAATGGTCTCCTCCACAAGGAGGGGGAAGGGTGAGTGAGTGGCTGTGTGCTGTTTGCTGCTAACCGAGTGCATTAAATCACAACAAAAAGCTTTACTCCATTTTTACAGTTCTGGTATAAACTGGAGGTTGTGTTTCTTCTTGGAGGTTGTGTTTCTTCTTGGCAATATTTGCTAGGCTGTTCAAACTTACAAGGACTACAATCAAGTCTGATTAAAAGAGGCTACTCATTAGTTGATTTTTGGTTAAATTCCTCTGTATTTCACAGATAAACAGACATTGTCAAAAAATCTCTGCCCCACAGTTTCTTTTCATTTGAAACAGCTTTTGAATATATTCTTTTGAAAGCTTCACACTCAACTACGAATACAGTTAGGTACTTGACTGACAGAGCTGAATCCATGACCTCAAGTTAAATTCTGCTTGCTGTACACTGCACCCACAGGGATGTGATCATAGCCAAGTGATACTAACAAAGTTGGCATCCTTGTACAAACCAGTTTATATGTGTCTCCCTGAACTGATAATTTCCTGTGTTAGACCATAAAAAATACGTAAGACAGCTATGCAAATCAAATTTCATTCTTCTCTGTGACTCAGATACCTCATTTACTTTCACTGGAGAGCACAGCTTGCACATAGTATTCACAACTGTTTTCTCTCCAAAGACAGAGGAACAACAACATTTTTAGGAAAATACAGCTGCCATTCCTCCAACCTTCATCCTACATCTCACTACTTGAGTATTTAGTACTGGACAATGTTGAGCAGTGTGGACATGAAATGAAAAACTGTTAATTTCTTTTCTAAATATGTCAATCCTTTGTGTCTTTCTCAAAGCATAACCAATGATCAGAAGTCTAATTTATGTGAAAGAAAGTGTTTTCCACCCATTCTCCTGAAGCTAGAATTTCCAATAAGCACAGCCTGGTTCACTGATTGAATAAGAGAGGTGATACAAGAAGAATTTGGTTCCCTTGGCATTTGTCTGACAGCAAGCTTACATACCTTCCAAACCCTGCTCTGTTTCAGGATTTTACATTGTTTAATGTAAAATATAGGCAGTGACCAACACAACCATTGGACACATGCTCCAGCTATTGAGCTGCTATAAAAGGGCACTATTTACTCTTCTGGTTGTTTTTGTGGTTTTGGTCTTTTGAGTAGGGGTCAGTGAATTCACATCCTGCTTCCTGGTTCTGAGGTTTCCACAATTAATTTTAGACAAACAAGACAGAATCTTGCAAAATGCTGTCTATCTTTAATTCTGTTGCTTGGAATAACAGCCGTGGACATTTAGTATGAAGAGATTAGTGTCAAAATCAGTTGTAGTTATTTCTATAAACATTACTAGGCCAAGCTGATAGGCTATGATAGGCAGACAAGAGCACCACATGCACTTTACAGGAATAATTTCCAGAAGGTTTGAATAATTCCCAAATAATAAAAAAGATAATTTTGTATCTCTATTATATTTAAAAATTAAGCAATGAGCATGAATTCCACCAAAGAGGTTATGGAGGGGAAACCTTATAGAGCAAAACTTATAGAGTGAGTCTGGCTTTTTTCATTTGGCTTGCAGAACATTACCATTTCTGACATGCACATCAGATAGGCAGTAGGAAATAAATTAATAAATAAAATCTCAAATGTCTGGAACCTTTAAATTGATTACTGTGTTAGTTAAATACCAAAAGACTAATTTGCATGTGCGAACTTCAACTGAGTGGAATTTATTTTATTTAAAGGTCTGACATATAATTGAGTTTTGTTTGTCATACCCTTTCACACCCAGCTTTTTACACACAACCTAGCTCTAAATAACACATGCTGCTGGTAAAAACAAGTCTGTGGTAATAGCATAGTTACCTTGTATTCCCTTTCAGTTCAGAAATAGCTCATGCTGCCTGAATGATTAACAAGTTTGCTGGGATATTGGATATCACAAGGAAAAATATCTGCTCTGATAACCTTCAAAGTAGAATTAGTTCTAGATCATTTCCTGCTTTGTAGCATAGCACAAGTGAGGCAAATATTTGCCTTATGAATATACGTGTAGGAGGATGTGCTAAAGCCCTGGCACTCTAAAAACTGGGCCCTTTCCTTGTTAATCTCTTTTTATTTTTGAAAAACTTCAGAGTTTCGAACAGTCTTCTCTATACGATGGATATAAACCACCTCCACTTTTTGCACAAGGAGAAAAGTGGGTTCCTCTGCATCCAGTAGCACACCTGACTAGCTGCGATGATGCAACAAGCACCTTGTTTCACAGTTGATTTCCTGCTCAGAGGAGCAGGGGTACAGTGACTCAGCCTAGAGTTGCACTGTTGTAACAGCACAGTGGTACACTGTCCTTCAGTTTAGCTAAGCATAACCCTCGACCAGGGCAAACACTAATTGATCTGCAACCAGAAAAGGCACAACTCACATGTTTTCCATATTCTGGTGGTACATTGCTGGGGGCCTACATCCTCACAGCAGCCATGTTGGTAGCAGTCACACACCTGCCAGAAGAATCTGTACAAGCCTGTTTCTGCATCATCCAGGACATCTCTAACTCAGCACCATGTTCTCCACTAGTTCTGAGGTTCGCACCGGGATCTCAGACTCCCTAATGGCAGCCCATTAGCATAATTTATTTCATTTTTTTCTGGAGATTGATTTTCATGTAGGCTCCCGCATGTGGCATGAGCATTGCACGGTGATTCTTAAAGGGCTATATTGAACAGTATTTTTACACTTGCTTTAGGGACTTTTTTCATTTAGGAATAGTGTAGATGACAGTCAAGACAAGTATATTCTCTGTTGTATGGCTGATCTCTTCCATGGTTTACCACCTTTTTTTACCCCTTTTCAGTCAAACTAGAAAATAACTGGTTTACTCTGTTTCATTTCTTAAGTTGCTGCTGTTATTTTTCTTTCCTTTTCTTTCCAGGTACATTGTTCTCATTTATTCAGGCAGTAACAATAGCCATCTTTAATCTCCTATTATCTTGTGTTTGCATCAGAGAGAAAATTCACAGTTAGATACTGTGGGAATGTGGCCATTTAGATGCCCATGTAACTTTGCTACCATCCAGTGACATCCCACTCATTTAAAACAAAAAGCAGAACTAAAACCATTAGCCTGGAAAACTAAAAAAATGTGTTTACATTGCTGGTTATATAACTTTTTTTCAAAATTACAAATATTCAGCTATGAATAATTGAGTTTGTTTGCACATTAATCTCAGTAAGAAGAAATCTTCTAATTTGACAACCAAGGAGGAAAAATAAAGAGAAAGTACTGAAGCTCTGAAATTCAAGGTTTATTTTAGCTAGAGTAAGTGTACCATGATTCATCTGTCTTGACAAAATAGTGGGAGAGAGGAAGGAGCTGCTCATAGCAGGAAGGTTTAAAAGTTTTGTAGCAAGGTAGCATCATTCTGGTTTTAAAGCTTTTCTGCCTTACACTAATTTGTATTACAGACCATCTTGCCCCTTTTCCATGAGACCGCTCTTATCTATCGTTGCCTTTTTTTTTGTCCACAGAATTGTTAGGTATCCCTGCTTATATTTGTTGAGTTTTCTTGGCTGGTGTTTTTCACTGACTGCTTTCTAATCATCATTACTTATAGTTTCCTTTTCATCCATGCATAGTTGCATGTTTTTAATTGGGATTCTGGCTTCCTTAGTCTTTGGCCAATCTCCATAAAAATAGCAAAGGTCTGGAAGCTCTACAGATAGCAAAAGCTGTTGTTTGTGCTTTGATTCATTATTTCCACCCTTTTATAACAGGCAGGAAAGGTGCCAGAGACAATTTTCATTGCCCGTTCCTGACATACTTAAACGGAACCACAGGAAGGAGAGAAAGACTGTCTGTTTCTGAGCCAGATATATGCTCTACTGCCTATGACTTTGGAAAACGGTTTGTTTAATTTCACTTAATATGATACTCTAAGCCTCAGGAGAGCCAAGTGCTCAGGAAAAGTTAAAGGTGGGAGAAAGGAGAGGAGAGGAGAGGAGAGGAGAGGAGAGGAGAGGAGAGGAGAGATTGTTCTAAGCCACCTTTCTTGTCTCTTTGGCTGGACAAGCAGGAGTGAGAATATCCTCTAACGTGACTATGAGCATCATAAACCCAGGCAGTATCCAAACTTTGTCAGGAGCATGGAGACCTCACCTCCAAGCAAAGCTTAGCATAAGAATCCTACCCAACATGGCTTGCCTGGGGTGCCTCGCACTCCTGCCTACAGAGTCTGGTGAGTTTATTACTACTATGGACTTTGGAGAGGAGTGTTTACCCCTCAAAAGAGCAGCTTTTGGAGCTCCAACAGACCAGTCAGATGGGTCAGGACAGTCAACAGTATGATAAATAAGCCTGAAACAGTTTCCTTCGGTGTGGTTTTTCATCCTTGTAACTTTTGTTCCCTCCCATTTACTTTGAGATTAACTAAATGAATTAACTAGCTAAATTAATTTGCCCTTTTTCTCTTTTCTTTGGTGGAATATTTTTTTTTCATTTAATTTTTTTTAAAATTTTAGTATTACTTCAGGCAAGTTACATTTTAAGCAACTAAGAATTTATGGAGCACTTTCACTAAACATGCAGATCCAACCTGCATTAGAGCCCTACTTCTATATGGAATTCTTTGTCACAAGAAAAGAGTAATACACATCTGAGCTATCAAATAATAAACATATTTTTCTAAGGAGGTGTGGTGGGTTTACGCTTGACTGGGAGCAAACCCCACATGACCCGTTCACTCACCATCTCCCCTTCTGGGGATGGGGGAGAG
>VZTO01007090.1:0-34468 GCA_013400615.1 Syrrhaptes paradoxus
AAAAAAAAGAAAAAAAAGATGAAGAATTTGGAAATAGAGGATTCTACTGTAAATTTCAAAATTATTATTTTAAATCTTGATTCCTTGGCTTTAAACAGTGGAGCGTTGACTCTTCAGTGGGATCTTTCCTCTTCTCTCAAAGAATCGAACAAGTGTAGCCTGGATATAGGTTAACACTTTATAGCCAAAGTACTGGAGTTGGTAGCTTCTAGCTGTTTAAGAAATGGTTTGAAACCTCGGTTGTAGAGGTCACACAGTTTGTGTGGAAACATTTTGTTGATCAAAAGATTATCAGAGTAGTTCAGGATTGCTAACTGAGCTGTGCTGGGGTTTAACACAGGGCTGCCTCAAGTCCCGGACAGTTCTGCACCCTCCTTCCTTAATTCTTAAGGAAAAATTAAACATGAATTTTCTCGGAGGAATTTTTACCTTCTTTTTTGGGTGCTCCAACCACTTTACCGGAACGTGTAAAATATCTTCCACATACCTTGATATAGCTCTGCTGGGGCTGACTGAAAAGCTGAAAAGACTATTTTACTATATACACTGACAGCACATAACTAAGTTCTCACAGTTATAAAAATGAAACATTATTTGATTTTGATATTCTGTAGTTACCCTCTAGAAATAAATTTTGCCAGTAAATCAAGCAAAAAGACTGATCTCAAAGATGGCTCTGTTAATTTTCAGATATCACATTGCAAGAGGCAAGCACACCGCGTAGGAAAGCAGTCTGGAATCTATCCATGTAACACACCCTAATTATAACTTGTGTGCCATCTTTCCAATAGACCATGTGCTTACTAGAAACTGTCGCTGACTTTTGATGTATGTGAGAGCAATTGGGTTGAACAGTATTTTTAACCTACGAGAATTCGAGAGTGTCTTTTTATTTTAATGTTTTCACTTCTCAATATGGTGCATGCCATCATAGAGCTCTGACACGGGTGCGTAGTCTAGTTTTTCTTGGTAGTCAGCAGAGAGAGTTGACCTCTGGAGACCGTTTTAGGGTGTTTAAATTCATCTTTGTCTGTTGTTAACTTATGGAGCTTAGATCCCCTAGTGAAGGCACGTACACTAGGCCATTTCTGAGCACTAAAAAAATGCTGCACCATTAAAATTTCAGTAGTGCACATTGCTCTCGTAAGTAAGTGTAGATCTTGGAATTTGCTTTTAATCTTTTTCTGTCAAGGTAAATGAGTTAGCAAGAGCTTTTAAACAGCTTTACGTGGTCACTGTGTTTTTAATGACAGATTCATATAAAATGAACACAGTGAGTGGCAGAACATAGCTGTGTACAGCTGAATGTACTTTATCAGAATAAGTCCATTCATATAAATAACTGGGAAGCTCTTCTGAGTGTGTCCTGAGAACATTTCCTTTTCTAACCCGTTTCACCTATTAAATAGACTCTTATGAGTAATGAGGTGCTGTATGAAGAATGGCATCCCTTGCTGCTGATTTTGCCCTTTGTTCAGATCCAAAGGATGCCCATCATGGGTCAGTATTTAAAATCCTTAAGAAGGAATTCAACACGGTGTGAGAATTTGGAAGGATCGTATGAAAGAGAACCTTGCAAAGACCAGACTGGGTGCCCGAACTGATCAAATTTTGGTTCCCAGGTCTTGCATTTTTAAAAATAAATTCATAAAAATGCAGAATTGCTTTATTAATTAATAGGAAAATTACACAGGTGATGTGTAGCCGAGTGAGCAGGTGCCAAGTAAGGTGAGAACTCAGTGAAATTTTCACTCGGTGATTGAGATCTGGGTAGGAGTCCTGGCAAAGCAGCCAGACCTCCACGGTTCTTGGTTCCTCAGATTTATTTTTGAAAGGTTGTTTTTACGTTAATTTGATTTTATAATGTCTAGCATCTTATTAACATTTTTCTGTCATTGTGCTTAATGTGATGTGAAACATTTCCATTTCCTGTACCGAAAAAAAAGGGGACACACATGTGTGCACACACACACAGACAAACAGCTCTCCATCCCCAAAATGCTAATAAGGAAAATAATTATATGAAACCAGAAGTTTCAAAGTTTAGGTAGAAAATCACAGAACTGATTTGACACATCATATTTAGGTTCTTAAAGTGTTCTATAAGATTAAAAGTGAATTTTTTTAAATCAACGTTCTCTGAGAACCATGGACTAAGCAAAAGACAAACAAAATTGGATGTTTTCAAAGAAGCAGTGGTTGAATAACAGTGATGAAATTCCTGCTGCTCCATGGTACTGTGAGGTCTGTACCTTATCTTTCCGCAGTGATTGACTGCAGTACACTGACCTAGAGGGTCCTTTCTAGACCTGAACTTCTTTATATAGCTGACAAAGAAATATTTGAATAATTTTCAGTTCTGTTTTATTTCTAAGCATCCTTACAGTGTTTGTACAATGCATGTGAAGGAAAGAGGGAAAATATATGGCATTATTTTAAAAACAGACCCACAACTACAGCTGATTATGAATTTTCAGATAAGATGTAAGCTTATTGCAAGCCATTATGAGTTTGAATCAAATAGTATCTGGGTTTATCACTATATCTATATTTTATGTAATTAATCAAGTTCAATATGAAAAGCCCTGACCTTTAATAACTCATGAAGTGAATCTAACAATGCACGGAGCTAAACATCATTACTTCCCACTGAGATGTATCTCTTTAGCACAGACTCTTAAGCAAATTTCAGGGATGATTAATAGGGGGACTCAGGCAAGCACTGCTCAAATCTGTTTTTCTATTAATTCCCTTCTAAACACCACTTCATAATAGATTACTCTTATGAAACTTCTTTTGTTATGAAAGACTAGAATGAGCTAAGATAACTATATGATTATTATTTTTTTTTACATGTCAAATAATAGTGTCATCAACTGAATAAGGATTCAAGTTACAAATTCTTTGTGTAAATGCTTCATTTTCCAAATTTCATTTTCGCTATTTCTCCTTAATCTCTGTAAAGGAGATACAGGGGTAGATCCACTGCCAAGTGTGATACTCATCACCCTGAGCAAACCCATTCAGTAGTGATACTCTGGCTAATGAAATGTCGGCCATAAACAACTGCTGTTCAAGTGATGGACTTAATCCTTGTTCACAATAAGCACAGCAACAAAATCTGTTGCTTAGTATAAAACATACCCATGTTTACTCTAAGGGACCTAACTTTGGTCCAAATTCAACAGATTATTTAACCTGTGACTCAGACTAATTATTGCACAAAAAAGAGGATTTTCATCCAGCCTTCAGGCAAGAGTTGCATTTTGACTGTGTTACGGGACTAAGCATCAAGGCACAAGGGGAGCCAGCTGGTCGAACCAAACAGTTCATGCCAGGGACCCAGACTCCACAATACACATGTTTCCAGCAGTTTTACCCTAAACTCATTTCAGTCAGGCACTGAAAATCCATCAGCCACGGAAGCACAGCGTGTGTATTCTGGAGCGTATCACAAACCCAGCTCAGCTTCAGCAGGAAGGCAGCCCTCAGGCTCGCCCGGAGTGGGGAGAATCAAAGCATGGGAACAGGGTCAGACAGGGATTTGCTTCAAAAACACACTCTTGAGCATAATGTAGATATAGCCTAAGTGAACCCCTGGGTTTCCTTGCACTCGCCCTTCATGTGTTTTCCATATCCTTCACTGCTGCCCTTAATAAGACTTTAGGCAAGAACTATTGGGAGTAAATCTCCAGAGCCCAATTTGTGCAGGCTTAAATCTGTGGCTGAACTGCATGCATAGCTGCACAAGATAACCTTATCCGAAGTTATTTGGATACATTACATTCCACTACTACAGGGGTTGTTCTTTGCACATAATTCTTTATCCAGCATCTTATTTCATTTTAACTCACTGGTTTGCCCCTCTGATATACTAGCTCCTTGATGTCATTCCAGGGAATACTAGCCTTTAAAATAAATACAAAATCTATTGTTCAGGTTTTTTAGCAATTCTGTATGGACCTGTACTGCTAATTCTGCTCAAGTTAATGACTTTAGGGCCGGGAGCATTTGAAACAAATTCTTTCTTGGTGTGTGTGAAAGAAATTTAACTCAGCAAATTTGAATCCAGACCTCTCAAAGCAAAATATGGTTCTATAGTATGGTCGGCATGGAAAGAAGGCGATGTTTAGTGCTTCAAAAATACACTTCAATGTAGGAGAAAGCATTCAGTGATTTTTTGCATCTCAGAAGAAATGTATTTTATCTATTAGTTGTTTTTTTCTGCATTGAAAAAATCAGAAGAGTTAATTCTATCTCCAGAAATCAACTGATAGACAAAACCCACTAAAATGCACATTAGTAAAGTATTTAAAAACCTGCAACTAATATCATTATGGTCTTTCATTAATAAAGCCATCCTTTCACGACTGAAACAGTTTAATGAAAACCAACATCTTCTCATAAAGACAAAAGGAGTTACAGATTCACTCTGTATGCATCTGCTGCACATTTTTTTCTTTTAAAAGTCTTCAACAGAAACTTACAAAATACAAAATTAGAAATAAGACTGAAGTAACTGAAAACTGTTTTTACTCCTTAGTTTCTGTATCTATACTTTTTCTTTTTGGTGTCTTAATTTGTCTTAAAAAAAAAATCAAACACTGGTTGCCATAAAAAAAGTAAAAAGCCTACATTGTAATGGAATTATCATATTAAATTATTAAATGAATATATAGATATAGGCTGGTGTTTAATTAATGGCTTTTTACAAAAAGTCAAGACTCAGATACAAAACTGATCCAAACTGACAGGGCTTCAGCTGAGGCAAATTATATCAACAGTAGATTTCAACCTCAGTGAACCTAAGGGTCAAATATTGTTAACAAAATAGATTCACAAAGTTATGCAAATTCTATAATCTTTTGACCTGATGCTGTTACTGACTTAGGTGTTCCTGGGCACTTGCTCAGGGGGATATCAGTAGAAACTGAGCATAATTAACACTCCAGAATTGTACTTTCTACTCAAAAATACAAGGTTCAAAGGCTGGCTTCAAGAATGTTTTGAAAAGGAGGAAAAAGAAAAAGAACAGCAAGAAGCCAGCCAACTTAAAACAAGTTATTTTGTCATCTTTTGCATGACAAAACCTAACTAAAACTCAAAAGAAAATCAAGACATTAAAAATACCAAAGAAAATACAGGCATCATTTCTCTTCTGACAAATACGTGGTGGTTAATTAAATAAGAAGCTGCCCCAGTTGCATGTTGATTTCCACAGGTCATGAGTCCTTGGGGTGAAACACCTCAAAAATTGCTGTTTTCCTTCCAGGAGGACAAGCCCAGGCAAACTTTGTATTTTGGATCAACCGTTTTCCCTGAAGTCCCTGCACCAGGTGGACGCCTGTGAATCTGAACTGCCTCCAGCAAGGGCTACAAGCCTTCAAATATTGAAAAGTGTCTGCAAAAGGAAAGACAATAAACTGGTTTCCATTTCCGCAGATCAGAAATGAGCATGCTTAAATTGCTGCACTAGAAACATCAGTTAACAACAGCAAACAGCTTTCTGATTGTAAATTATAGCTAAGCACCAAAACAGAGTGTCTATAAAGGTGGTGGAGTTTCCATCAGTGGCATTTTTAAAGCATAACTAGGTATTTATGAAGATTGGTTATACATAATTAATTGTTCTTCTTTCTGATTTCTGTTTGCTTTCTTCTGAGCTGCAGGACAGTTGGATTAGGAACTCCTCCAGCAGAACCCTCCTTCATGGTGCTGTGCATGAGTCTTGAGAGATGAGGGAAGGGAAGACAACCTCACCTATATTTAAAATGAACTCTGAGTAATAACACCTGCAATGAACTCTCAGAACAATGGAAGATAGAATCAATCTAATGATCCAGACTCTGAAGGAAGCCCTCTCCCAGAGCAAATTAAAAAAACACCTTACAGCTGTGCCTGAATCAATAAGCACCAACCCAGGTAGTTACCAAAATCAATAAACAAGAAAAACCTGGCTCAAACAAAATCAAGCTTAAGATGCCTCCATCCACTGCAATAAAAAAGTTCTGCAAATTACCCAAAAGTAAAACCAGTCTCTGTTCTACCAGAAAAATTACAAGAGCTGGAAAAAGGGTTCACCAAAATCCAGAGAGCTGACAGCAGCACGGAAAACTGGCTTCTGCAAGACCTTTGGTTATGATCTATGGCAACTATGGACTGATTTTTCTGTGTTTTATTTTGTTGTCTCTATTTTTATGTCCTTTCCTTGAATTCTGACACAGCCAAAGTCATGACAGCAGTACGGTGATGGGCAGCATACAAACCTGTAAAAAACAGCCTTCTAGCCAGCCCTAGAACTTTGTAACTGAAATTGACTTTGTTGGGCTATTTAAATAGAAGATAGGAAATATGTTCTGTAAAACAGTCAGGATCTGCTGGTAGTTCTAATAGTAATTTTTACAAAGACTATTAAATGTGCCTTAGGGTTTTCTCCTCCTGCCTCACAATTTATATGATGACAATCTGCTACTTAAAATTAACAGAAACAGTGAACGAGCAGTTTCTGTCTACAAAAACCTTTTTTTTCTCTACTACATCTGCACAAAGCCTCAGCATAGCTATAGAAGAATAGTTGTAGCATTTTCCAGGAAAAATGGAAATAAATAAATAAATCTTTGCTTATATAGACACCCGTATAAGAACAATCAAAATCACATAATTTACACACTTTTTGGACATGATATCTATAGAAAAGTCCCCTCCTATTTTCTTCCGGCACAGTTATTGGAGACATCCCCAGGCTCCTCAGCAAAGTGTGCAAAATGGATTTTGCTTCCCCTGAACAGGTAAGACTGGGGCCAAGCCCAAGCCAGGATGTTGCTGACTCACAAGCCCTTCCTGGGCAGCTATAGAGACCCTGAGGAAGCCACGTCTGCTACTCCTGCTGCCGCCAGGATGGAGGGGAGGATGGTGGCAGTGGCCACTGTGGGGAAGGGTGCCCCACCTTGTCTCTGCTGGCTGCTCGTCTCCTACCCACCTGTTTTCTCTCTCTGTCCAAAGAACTGCCCTTGTGACCAGCGACCAAGGTCTCCAGGGCTGGGCAGTGGGGCCATGACATTTTTACTGACATCAGCCAGTTCACCACCTTTGGCAACTGAATTTTCGGTCTGTCTCTGGAGCTGAACCCCGACAAAGCAACCCGCAACCTCCTGGTTGCTTTACCAGCAGCACACACAACTGCTTCAGCAGCAGACGTGCTTTCCAAGTCACTTCTTTCCACTATTATCTCTTTCAGCATAGATAACTTTGATGTTTTCTGCATGGCTGAGGTTATCGTTTCTAGCTTGTATTTCTGTTTTTGCTATATAGAAACATGAAGCTCGTTTTACAGAACTTAACTCTTTCTGTTCTTCCCCTACTACCTCAAACCAGTCAGATGCTCATTTTAGGAAGCTTCTTGAAGGCAGACTAAGTGTCTGTTTCAATGACTTTTGCAGACACTGTGCCCATGACCTGGATGTCTGCTGCAGTCTCCCGAGTTTTATAAGACTTGCTCTGTTGTGCCATATTGTATTCCAAGTGTTCATCAAAATACTCTTGATTCTGTTACATCAAGGAAAATCAGGTATTGATGCCCTCTGCTTTAAATAAAATACAATTTTATGCACAGCAAGTTGCTTCTGCAGCCAACATTGAAAAGCATCCCATGGGGTAATTGTCACAAATCAAGCAAAGGGAAACATGCAAACCTTTGAAGCACCATAAAGCTAGAGCACGTTGCTAGACCATGGTGATTAGCTTTTGTCACTTTTACAGAGAAAATTGCTGGGCATTAAGTAAAGTATGTGTAAATGTTCTCATATATAATTTTTAAGTCATATGCTTAGAATGCTGACTTAAAGCACTAAATTGTAATACAACATACAGATGGGATTTTGGAAATTATAGCTTCAAATTTAGTTCTCTGATTTTGATTGTCTGCCTTTTAAAGGCTATTTTAGAACTGATATTTAAGAGGTGGGACAGAGAACTAGGAAGAAAAAGAATCAGCACAAGCTCTGGGGTAGAATGGCAGTGGCTCTCAAATGAACAGGAGCAGATGTTTACTTCTTTCTAAATGTCAGGAAGGAGTGATAAACTTCAGTTTATTAGCAACACCTCTCCACTAGGGAAATGTGAATGTAGTGGCAACTATGACCTCAGGGCTACATTATTCCCAAGAATATAGCTAGAAGATGTGTTAATGCTTATAGATACTTGACTTTTTCCATACTAATACATTTATAGAAGGTGAATCAAACCTGAATCATGAACTTTTTGATTTGGCTTTTGAATGCTACTTAAAGTTCACATCTGCCTTTAAAATGTAGATTTGTACTGCAGGAATGGTTGTAAAGAAAAATAATGGGGTACAGTTGATGTGACTATTGTGCCTGATCTTGTTTCACAAATAAATAAAAAGTCAGTCTTCAAAATAAGCCTATTTTCAGCCTTGTGTTTTATAAACAAAACATGACCAAATCAAGAGAATAGAACTGGTCAATCAGATAAAGGCTCTATTGTATTGACTGTACCACTCAGCTTGGTGTCATCTGCAAATTTGCTGAGGGTGCACTCGATTCCTTCATCTATGTCATTGATAAAGATGTGGAAGAGCACCGGTCCCAAGACAGACCCTTGAGGGACACCACTTGTGATCGGCCTCCACCCAGACATAGAGCCATTAACCACAACCCTTTGGGTATGACCAGCCAACCAATTATTTATCCATTGAACAATTCATCCTTCAAATCCACACCTCTCCAATTCAGAGAGAAGGATGTGGTGAGGGACCATGTCAAAGGCTTTGCACGAGTCCAGGTAGATGACATCCGTCGCCCTTCCTTTGTCCACCGATGCTGTCACTCCATCACAGAAGGCCACCAGATTGGTCAGGCAAGATCTGCCCTCTGTGAAGCCATGTTGGGTGTCTCAGATCACCTCTTGGTCTCGTGCATGTCTTAACATGGCTTTGAGGAGGATCTGCTCTGTGATCTTCCCAGGCACAGAGGTGAGGCTCACCAGCCTGTAGTTCCCCAAGTCTCCTTTTCTCCCTTTCTTAAAAATGGGAGTAATGTTTCCCTTTTTCCAGTCACTGGGGACTTCACCTGACAGCCAGGATTTTTCAAATACGATGGAGAACTGCTTGGCAACCACATCAGCCAGCTCTTTCAGAACCCTGGGATGTGTATCATCTGGCCCCATAGACTTACATACGTTCAGTGTCGTGAGGTGGTCTCAGACATAAAGACATACACCCATGTATATATGTGTATAATCACCCTCTGATTTTTGTGCCTCACTTATTCCATTTACCCTAAAAAATGAAAAATGGGACTGTAGCTAAAAAGTGTAAGAAATGCATATTAACACATGCGCTGTTCATTGTTTCCGAGGTGCTACATAAATATTCATTTTTAACTGTAAATGCATTTTACCAACATTATTTTGATTATATGCTTTATTATATATACATTACACAGAAACAAAGACTTTAGTAGTAACTAATACTTTAAATCCATTTGTTGGATTATTACATAATGAGTTCTCTTTCTTGAAAGAAAAATTTACCAGTGTAAGTCAAATGTTTTTATGACTGCAACCATATGAAAAATCAGGTACTCAACCATTGGAAAGGACACCCTTGTGATGTATTTTCTCAATGATATCTTCCTGATTAAGCCACAGAGGAGTAAACATGTAGGTCTAGACTTAACTAGGTTCCCAGCTCCTTTGTAGACTTCTTCCACTATATTTCCTATTGATTGCTATGGAAAACTATGGAGCCAAAATACTTCGTTGGAGGTAATCACATCTGATAAAGGTGACTGGATTCCTGGCCACAGACAAAAGAAAATTGCATTCAGTTTCCTGTTGTCTGCCCGACACTTCTAGTTTTGCTCTTCTTGATGTTCATGGGCTATTCTAGTTTTGACAAAAGTAGATAGTTTCATGTTAAAATGTGTTCAGAACTAGATTCTATGAAACTAGACACAAGGAAATTCATGAGGTACATACTTAAGAGATCTCTTTTGCAGAGACATGAAATTAATTTTCCTAAAGTGTGATGTAAATTTTGTACTGATTTTTTTCCTCCCACTTTTTCAGGTAATTTGTGTATTTAATTGCATAATTATTTGTACTGAATTCATAAGAATTTTCTATTGCCTGAAAATTTTAGCAGGTTACTCAGTCTAGATAACAAGAACAGTGGATTAAAATGTCAACACCTGTTTATTTGCAGCAATCTTAACAGGAATCATGAGTGCTGTCAAACTTTACTGGTGTAAAAACTGAAGTCTGTAGGTTTGTCAGCTTCAAAAAAGAAAGAAAAGCTACAAGCCTTGTTGTTGATCTCAACAAGGCTAGGATTGCACTCCTGACATCCTGTAAAAGAGTGATATCTGGCAACTAGACATGATTCAAAAACAAAACATCAGTGGTAGTCAAAAATATTTCTTGCACCTCACTATATGAAGGAATTCATAGAGGCAAACAGGCATCAGCGACACTAAGGAGATCTGTAGAGACTTAATTTTCACAATATACTCAGAGCACTTCCAAAAACTCCACAATATCTGATATATTCTAGAAATGTTTAACAACATCCATTCTCAAATCACTTATAGCACCACAGACTAGTAGGTTTGCAGACATCAACATAATAAGGTACACACACAAGAAAAAAATGCCACAAGTCTTTCAGGAATCTTTACTAGTTTATTTTTGCTTAATACATTTCTAACTTCTAAATTGAGTTACAATGGATGTAGAAAACCATTCAATCCAAACAGAACTTTTTCAGATCTATAGAAACTGAATTTTGTTCTCCCATTATGTATTCCTTTGGACATAATGGACCAGACCATACCTAAGTTTAATTAAAATAATAGCTCTGCAGTCAGTTGATGGGCAGCTGCTGGGAGGGTGCCTCAACGCAAGTAGCAAAAGGGAAAGGTAGAAAAAACTGCGAACTGTGGCCTGCAAAGTAAGTAAACAAAAGCTCACTGCCTGCAGCAGCTCATCTGAGCTCTTCTGTCTGTCCCTGATGCTCCCGCAGGAAAACGGCTGCAAAGTAGCGCTGAGCTCGGGAGCGAATCAGGCGCTATGGGCAGAAAGCCGCCTCCCTCCAGCCTGTACGTTCACCCGTGAAGAACCCTAGAAACGAGAGAGAAAATTCAACCTCCTCAGCCTTAGCTCGCTGACTGGAAATTTGAAAACAAATGTTTAAGAACCTTCAAGCAAATCTGTGTCATTCACAAGGTACGCGCGCCTGTGTGAATATTTACATGAGCTCGCATCCGTATTCTGGAGGAAGTTTTATATTTCGCTCGGTTCTGAAAACCCGGACTTCTCCGAGGCTCTCACTTCGGCACCCGTGAGAGCTGCTACCGGTCGCTGCCCGGCTCCAAGCCCGCCGACTCCTGCAGCGGCGAGTTCTGAAACCGGCGCTTCGGGTTTCAGCGCCTGCCACCGTCTGTGCTGCGAGCTACTGGTTTTACGGAATGTTTAATGAAATCCTGTGGACGAGGTGAAAACAATGAGCACGGGCGGGGTTTAGTTCGGACTAAGTCTTGTTGCCGACTACCTGTTGAGGTGGGTTTACGCAAGCGCTTAATTATTTCTGTCTTACCAAAACAGTTTATTTAAGCCAAGGTGGACCTGCCTAGCGCAGCTCCAGCCGTGCTACGACGCGACTTCTGAGCCTCCCTAGGAGCGAAGGCAAAAAAGCAGAAAGAACTTTTCTGAGGTAGGGACCGGCCCCTGCAGGCTCCGCTCACCCCGGACAGCCCTGCGAAGGCAGCGACAAGCTAAACCAGGATTATAAAAAAAAAAAAAAAAAAAAAAAAAATCTCCCACCCTCCTTTCCCCAAGGAGACATCCCCGGGGCGCTCAGTCTCCCGGAGCAGCCGGCGGGCGGGCAAGCGCGGAGGCTCCGTCGCTCCGCGGGGCGGGCCCGAGCGCAGCGGGGGGGTGCGAGGGCACCTCCCCCGGCGAAGGCGGTGGCTGGGGCGCTGGTGCCGGCGGNGCCGCCGCCCGCTGCTGGCGAGGGGCGGCCTCCCCGGGTTTGCCGCGGTCGGGGGAGCGGCGGCTCAGCTTTCCGCCCGCAGAAACTTTGGCCGACGCATAAAGGGGAGGATGGAGGCAGGGGCCCTCAACCGGTCCCGAGCTGGGGCAGAGCCGCCCCACCAAGAGTTCAACCTCTCCGGGCTGCTGGAGATGGAGGGGAAGCCCCTCTTCGGCATCGGCATTGAGAACTTCATCACCTTGGTCGTCTTCGGCTTGATCTTCACGCTGGGGGTGCTGGGCAACTCGCTGGTGATCACGGTGCTTGCGAGGAGCAAGCCAGGCAAGCGCCGCAGCACCACCAACATCTTCATCCTCAACCTGAGCATCGCCGACCTGGCCTACCTGCTCTTCTGCATCCCCTTCCAGTCCACAGTCTACGTGCTCCCCACCTGGGTGCTGGGTGCCTTCATCTGCAAGTTCATCCACTATTTCTTCACCGTCTCTATGCTGGTGAGCATCTTCACGCTCTCGGCCATGTCCGTGGACCGCTATGTGGCCATCGTGCACTCCCGGCGCTCCTCAGCCTTGCGCGTTCCTCGCAATGCGCTTCTGGGTGTGGGGCTCATCTGGGCGCTCTCCTTTGCCATGGCCTCACCTGTAGCTCACCACCTGCGCCTCTTCCACCGCGAGGCCAGCAACCAGACCTTTTGCTGGGAGCACTGGCCCAACCCACGCCACAAGAAGGTCTACGTGGTTTGCACATTCATCTTTGGCTATCTGCTTCCACTGCTGCTCATCTCCTTCTGCTATGCCAAGGTGGGGCAAAGCAGGTAGTGGTGAAGGGTATGTAAAAGGGATGTGAGGGGCCACACAATGGTGGGTGTCCTTGGGCTGTGGGGACATCTCTGGGCACATGGAGGGACATGGCACCCTCTGGTCACAGCAGGGTAGGGGTGAGTTTGTGGCACAAAGGGAGAGGGCAAGTTTTATAGCCAAGGGGTGATACGGGTGGCCATGTGTGTGTGTATGGCATGGAAAAGTCAGGACAGGGATTGCACAGGGCAGGGAGGGGCTTTATTGAGGCAGTTACTGGGGTCTCTCTGCTAGATTCCTGTGTTGCAAAGTGATAAGAAGCCCCAGTGCTCTGCTGCTTTCTCTGTCAGTGCAACTCTCCTGTTTTCTTGTAGTGCTGTATGAAGAGTTTAACCCAAATAAAGTACAGCAAAGCAACAAGTTGTTGAGGCTTCAAACAAAGCATTGCAATTCTTTAAAAATGCAGTGTACTTAAAAAAAAAAATTACCCAAATCCACCAGTTTGGTCTGATCCAGTTAATATGTTAAGAGGAAAAGGTGATTCATGCTGCCTGGTCCCCTGTGAGCCCTGTCTTGTCCCAGTGGCAGTGAATGGGAGATTTCCCTCTGACTTCAGCAAGGGCAGGTGGTACTAGGGAGTAGTCTGTGAGGACCCAGGTAGGAAAAATCAAGTGAAGGTGCCTGCACTTTTTCTGTAAATATTAGTTGCAGCCTTCAGCGTAGGGTCCACTGCTTGCTGCTGGAGAGGATCTAGAGCACTGGCTGCTACCCACTGAGTTAGGCAGATATATTCCTGTTTCTGTGCCAGTAGCAGTAATTTACATTTGAGAAGATAGGTCTGCTCTTGCAAATAAGGACTGCTTAAGTGTTGAGAAGTCAGTTCTTTAATTTGCAGGTTAAACAGATGCAATTGATGTATGTAATTTGAACAAATAATTTTATGTTCTGTTCAGTTTTATATGTATTACATCAGCTTCATTGTGATGTGCAAATTAAGTCTAGAATGGCATCCCACTCTGATAAAACCAAGTTATGCAGAACTTGAAGGACAACACTTCTAAATTACTGTTTGTAATGAGACAAGTCTGACCTGGCAAATGGAGAAAAAATACGTGTTTTCATACATGAACTGAATTCTGTTCTCCCTGGGTGAGTACACTGGTATTTCATCTGCAGTGGTGACTATGACTGAGCTGTGAGAGGGATGAAACTTGCTGTAGCCACAGATCATCAGAGTTTTAAGAAAATATTACATATTTCAGGGAGAATGTTACGGAATGTATGCAGAGGGAGATTTTCAGCTATTAAGAATTCTTATATTTTTCAAAGCCAAACCATCCTCAGTTTCAGCATAAAGTACTAGCCTTCAAAGTCTAATTATATGACAGAAGATTGAAAGTGAGTCTTTCAGAATTATGACAGTCCTGAATGGTAGAGAGGGAAAAAAAAGGAAATATGCTTAAAAAATATGTAAGCGTAGTAAATATAACACATAGTGTTGTTACAAAGCACCACTACAGAAGTAGATCTCTCAATATTAGGAGATATCTGGTATTCCCATCAGTGTCAATGAAGCTGAAAAATGCTGTAACTTGTACAAGGCTGTTTGAGGTCTTTGTACCCCACAGCGTCAAGGCTCCTCATTAGGAGCCAGTGGCAAATCTCCAACTGCAATATTTCGGCACGTGGGGAAGAGCGAGGGAGAAATTAAGGGTGACAGAAGTTGAAAATCAGAGCTGAAGTTTTAGATTTGTCAAACCCATTGTGACTCTCACAGGTGTCCAGCAGAGTGGTCACTGGGAGCTTTTATTGATGTCACTGAAGTGCTATGAAGTACAAGTATTCTGGCTTCTGAATGCACACAGGGTTAGGGGATCGCTGCTGTGTAATAACCTCAGAGGTATTATAAAAATAAATGCATTAATTTCTTATAGACTTCACTGCTTTTTATGAACGTGGGTCAGCTAAATAAAACAATCTTCTGACACAATAGATTAAGACAAAGGAGACTCATTTCTCTATTTGAATATATTGCCTTTTCCAGACTCCTTTAAGGCACTTCTGTCTTTTGTAAGGAAATTGCAATTCAATTTCCAGTTTTGAAGGTCTCGTTTTTGAGGCACTTTAACAGGGAGCTGATTTCTTTCCCTCTCTCACTCTCAAATGATGTTAGGATGGATTTGTACTTTCCCCAGTGGATAGCAACACTGTTACAACCTGTGGAAGTGCTGAAATACTGCCAGGTATTTGGAAATGGCATCCTCCCACAAAGTCAGAGTTGGAAATCTCACATGATGTGCTCTTAAGGCCGAGATTTGTGAGATCGTGCTCTGTGTCATGTGTGTACGGCTGCCTGTTTCCTCTCCCCCACAAATAACGTTGGGTCAGTTTCAACCAAATTTGATAGAGGAGTAAAAATACCAGCAGGAATGATCTTTCCCCAGTTTTGTGAAAACAGGAGTCGATGAAGAAGGTGGAGAGTCTTCGTCTTCTCTCTCCTTTAAGGAGAGTCAGTTTGCACTCAGCTGTTAAACAAGACAAGCCACAGGTGGAAGAGGTCTTATGTAGCATCTGCTCATGGAGGAGATGTATTTTTGTGAACACACAGTCAACAAATGACAAATCCATAGGAATTAATGGAAGTCATGTATGATTTACAGACTTGGTTAAAAGTAAGTCATAAAAAGTAGAAGCCTCAACATAAAATACAAACTTACATAGTTCTTGGCTTAAAATATATCTTAAATTTTGCAGAGTGGTAAGGGAGAACTTTATTAAAAACTACACTGAAAATAAAAAATAAAGGGTATGACACATCATTGGCACACTGTTAAACAAAAGAGGGTGAAGGATCTGTTGTGACAATAGAAGTAGCAGCATTACTTTAAAAAATGGATTGCAGGCAATGGCACTCAAATTTCAATCAGGTTCATACTATAAAATATGGTTCAGAATGTAATGCTGGCATTATGGCTCTGTTAAGCAAGTAGTTCAGTCTTATTCGATAATGACCTTGGGCAGGAAATATGCTTTGCAACAGTGGAGACTTCAAGTTTTCATAATGTTTGGCAGACATATATGAATAGGCACAGATAGTTTAAGCTATTTTTCTCTCTCTCCCTTATTGGAAGAATGCCTTTCTCGACTTGATTTGGTTATAGTCCCTCAGCCTGGGAAGTCTGGATAGTCTGTAGGCAAAATCCAGGGCCTTCCGAATGCCATCAGTGGTAGTTACAGGAGTACAGTCTGGACCAGACTGGAACTTCTTATATTTTTATGTTCCTATGTTTTACAACTGCGTAACTTTCTTCCCACCCTCATCACCTAAAAACAGGAAAGCTATTCCTTCCCCAAGAGCCAAATAAGATCTCTGATCAACAGGTACATGAAAGCTGGAGTTAATTTAAAATTAATGTAAACAGTTAATTTTTTCACAGAGCTGAATTAAAAAAAAAAAAAAAGTAACACCTTATGAAAAGAAGCTGTAACCTATTTTTTAGCACGGTATTTTATTCCGTGAGCTAAAGATGCACATGCAAATATATTAGTGGATATTTTGAAATACTTTCTTTAGAGAAATAACCTGAGATGAATTAAGAGGCACATGATAATTACTGTTCATTCAGAAGTGACAGTGGCTGTTAGAGGAACAATTGATTATTCATTGGCCTAGAAAAGAGATAATTTGCACAGGGCAGTGAGGAGAGCTGTCTTTGATTTGCCTTGTAGTGTTTCTGCATAAACATGGGTCTTAATATCCCACCACAGTATTCCGTGTAGGTCTCTGAGAGCTCTCCCATTGCTGTTGATAGGTAATTAAATTCTGGTTATTTCTCTTGTGGATAGCTTGCATACCATCTGGTACACTGACACGTAGAGCCAGCGTGTTTTCACTGCAGAGACTTGTTTTATGAAATATGGCTGTAATCTGAAAGAGGGTTAGTTGAGAAGGATTCACTGGAATGTTGTCATCTAAATCTTCAACACTCCCAACACCCCCCCAGACCCCCACCTTTTAAATATCCAATTTCACGTTTTGTCTACTGCATCTTTCTTTGTGCTGGAGAGAGATGCAAAGCAGAAATTTGTGCTAAAAATTTCAGAAAAAAAAAAAAAGAAAAAATTATTTATAACTTTAAAAGAAAATTTCCCAGTTCTGGTTTCTGGAAAGAGTTTATCTGACTTTAGTTTTGGGCTGTGAGGGAAAATTGCAGTACAGTCCGGGCTCTGGGTGCCAGGTGATGAGGTTTGCAAAGGTCCGGTAGAAACAGCCCATCATTGTACGTTGTGTGAACTGGGGTATGATAGATGAAGCAGCAGTGATCTGAAGTGAATTTCACTGTATGCTCTTCCCATGGTCTTTTTTGTTTTCACATTTTTCCGCCATGGACTAAGCAATTCAGCTGTTTTGTACAGGGTGCCAGCAGGTGAACAAAGAGTGTGTGAGCCAGAGGATCATTCCCCTGGTTCCCTGCTGAACCTCAAGGGCCCTTCTGTCCTTCCCTTCTGGTCTGCTTCATCCTGGAGAAGGATCCTGGGGCCTTCTCAGAGAAAACCCAGGTAGCAGCTTGGCTGGTGTTTCAGACTAGGGAGAGTATGCAGGGCTACGGCTTTTATGCACAAACCTGTTAGTGCGTAGATAAGCACATATGAACTGCACTTCCAATGTGAAGTAGTTACAAGTAATTTTTATTTTTGTTGTTGTTTGTGGTTCACTGCTAGCTAAGAGTAGGTACTTACAAAGCGGAGCCCGCTGATGAGCTATGGTTATTCACAAATGCCATCTTCTTTCTTTTAATTTATTATGCATGTTTCTAAGACTCAGATGCCAGAGTGGGATCAAGTCTATAGGTCATCTTGTCTGGTGTCTGTCCTGGTAGAGGTTAGCTGTGCAACCCAACGAAAACAGAGAAAACATCCCCAGATGATATAAGAGAGTTTGAATTTATACCTTTTTCCCCACCTCAAGAAGTCTCCTTATAAGCCCTAAAATTTAGTGTCATATACCTTAAAAAAATCCTTTTAATACTGGATGATATTACTTATTAATTCTGGATGATCATACCTGTTAAATTGTTCTCAGTTCATCTTAGAACTATGCAAAGTGCAACCAAACATCATCATCGTCATCATCATCATCATCTAACTGAGCTCTACCTTCTGACACACCCTCTAAAAATTCCTCTTACCATATTCTAATTAAACTCTCAAGTTTAATTAAGCATCTCCTTTTTTTTTTTATTCTGTATGGTTTGCAACTTGTTAAACACATTCAGCTGAAGAACATGTTCCCTGTCCCCCACGCCTACAAATCATGCCGTAAGAATGTATTAGATTCAACTAATAATGACTGCAGATAAAGTAGAACATGCACATCTATGCATCCACTATCCAAAATCTTACCTGTAAATCATTATGTTAAAATTTGGACCCTGCTCTTGAACGATGAGTCTTTTAGAGACATGCTTAAAGAAATTACTTGTGAAAGGTGCATGCCAAGTATCATCAAACTGTTGGTAAAGGTCATGCCTCATGTGAGACACATTTTAGTATAAACTATTTTTGGAAGCCTAGGCATCTTTCAAAGATCAAATAGCACTAACATCCTGATTATATTAACCAAACGTCTATCTGAAGAAAGCGAATTATGCAGGTGACTCAGAAAAGCTCTGGCTTGAAACATACACTTTTTATGTTACATGCAGTAAAGGTCATTATAAATGAACAAGCATTGACATTTTTATGGAAGAAGAATGATTGCTCGTCCTAGGTGCATGATCGGTTTCCATTTTTTGCCTTGTTCAATTGTAATGTGTATTTGTTGGGTAATGCATCTGAATTTGTATCTACGAGTTCAATTGCGGTGTGCTTCGCAGATGCAGATATGTAATTCCTTTGGATTTTATGCTGTGCACTTCTGAAATGTGTAAATTGGATCAGCGATGTTTGTAAGTGACTCATGCCGTACTGGAGAGCGTACTCTGAAATATGTAGGTTTGCATTTTAGAAAACAGTGACATGCAAGATGCAAATTAATCTTTTCAGGTTCTTAATCATCTGCATAAAAAGTTGAGAAACATGTCAAAGAAGTCAGAAGCATCCAAGAAAAAGGTAGATTGCTTTCATTACCAATATATGTTTGTTGATATTTTAGTTTTATGATTAAGCTGATTTGATATTATATTGCTTGTTGCCAAAGATGTAATGGAGAGATGGAATTGAAATGAAGTATTTAATGACATATTCAGTGTCTCTCTGATCTTAGCAGTATTAGAATATTTTCGGATCTGAGTTTTCCATTGCAGTGGGTCAAGCCATTAGCTGAGATCCCCATATTTTGAACTTCAGAGCATCTGAAATTTAGACATGGAGAGACTACGTGTCTCTAATAATAAGTGGGGTTTTTTTGCCTCACCAGCTTTTTTCCCAAAATTGAAAATTTTTTTTCTTTTAACTGTCTGATTTTTTTATGAAGAATTCCTAGGTTATATGATGAGACTTCAAATGAGGTTCCTTTTACATACTGATAGGAGCCTAATGAGAGACTTTAATGATTCTGCAATTCTTCTATTGGTTTACCGCAAAATCTTTTTTCTCTTATGTTCAAGACTTATTTTATGTACTGACTACAAGCAGAATCATGAAAGGTCTTTAGAGCAGAATATTAGCTTTGTGATTTAGAACAATATTGGAAAGATGTGTTCATATATTGAATTTATCAGTTAATATAACGCAGTTCTGATTTTTGAGCAGATTTGACCACACTAATCATTTGACTAACTTCTCAGTTTATGAACGTGGGGTCAGAAAAACCCCTTAGGCTACAGCTCTTCATTTGGTCTGATCACTATTACCATATGGGCATGCAGACTGCCTGCAATGTAAATGAGATATACATGGGCTCAGCAGGGAGGAAGTAATCTATTATTGCTCTATTCCCTGGTTTTTGAAAAATACCCTAGTCAGTAGATTAATTCCCAGAATTAAAACCATTATGGCCCTGATTCTATAAAATACTTAACATATACAGTTTTACACTTAATGTTGTCAAGACCAAAGGTGTAGTTTTCAAAGGCATTCTGTACATGGCCATCTCTACTCTCACCTAAATTATTCTCAAATGGGAAATATCTGTGCATTTCCTCTAAATACTGGTTCTTAAAAATTGCCAGTAAAAAGCAGATCTGTCTAGAAACTAGCTTTCATAGCTTCAGGGAAAAGTGTTACAAATATGCCCACATATCAGGGTTCAGTAACCAAAGGGCAAAAAAAAAGAAGCAGAAATTTTTTTTTGCCTTAGAAAATAAGTTTCTGATCCTATGGCCTATGTTTTACAAAGCAACTCTGTTTTCACTGGTGTGTTGTCTCTCTCTGCTGCCTTTCTTATTTTCCTTCTAGTATTTTGTTAAGAATGCATTTCAGGCTTAATGATACATTTCTAGATTTATTTAAACCTTTATGAAAATTTTCAATAGCAGAATCTTAAAATTAATTTACTGTGTGTGTGTGGAAAAAAAGTTAATGAAAAATATGGACACACCCAAATGCTATTCTTCCTACTCTTGGGTTAGAAAACATCCATAGGTGGGTTTTATTCGTTAATGAGAAGTCCTAAGCATGATCCCATTAGGTAAACAAGAGCTGCCCTTTAGTGTTACCTTGGTTGCAAAGTGTAGTGAAGGCTGTGGAAAGGTGAGTCCTGAAGTTACGCTTAGGAGGAATAATGGGATGAAACAGATGTTGTGAGGATCCCTCATGCAAAATTATTTATTCTGCAGATATGAAATACCTTAAGTATGCTGGTTACAAGAGACACATGGTCAGCCTCTGCTTTCAGGTGCATCTGTGCAGTCTGTTGAAAGTTTGTGATTTTCCTGGTGTCATTTTTTTTAGAATTTTTAACAAACTGAAGTAATATGCCTCTTTTGAAGTAACTGTGCATGTGATATCCAGAAAATCTGTTTCCAGTTGGAATATTAACACATTGAAGGGATCAGAGAATGATCTTAATTTATACTTCCTTGTTAGCACATATTCTCCTGATGAGAGCTGAAAGAGAAGATATTTGTGTGTCTGTTCATCAGTGGCAACTGACTTAAACTCCATATGGCTAAGTAGAGGAACGGCTTGTGAAAACTGATGAATCCTTGAGACTAAACAAATTTACTACAGATATTATGTCCTTTGGTTTCTGTTGCGAGATTTTGCCAACCAACAACAGTATCTATCATAAGTTGTTTTTGGATTGTTGCCACAGAAATAAAACTTCTTTTTTTTCTGTAAATTTCTATAAATTATGCCATGTTCTATATTATTTAATAGATAAGTCAGTCTGAATTGTTGCCGAGCATTAATCAATTCAAGAGTTATAGACGAAATTCAATAAACAAGCAAAAAGTCTAGGCGTTCTCTGTGCTGCAGTATTTATCACTAACTGGATTAGTTTTGCCTGTGAGGAAGAGCCTAAGCTATCTGAAAAATTATGTTGTAAATTGTTAATATAGTCATTATAATGGTCCCTACCATAATATGCTTTGGAATTAATACTAGGCTTTTGATCGGGAGTGTGATTTGGTTGAAAGAGGTACTTGTTAGAGGAGTAGATATTAATTAGCTGAGCAACTGCAAAGCACTAACTGCTGTTTCTGAAGCAAGTGAAAGCTAAAGAAACCATTGACAGTGAAACTCCGCTGTGCTCTGGCTTTCAGACAGTACCTGAAAGGCCTGTCCTGACTGGTGCTGTAGCTGGATGGATGGATCTGATGAGCTTGGTGGCCTTTCCTCTCATAAGTAAGGCAGGTGGAGTCAGGAAGCAGCACTGGGGATATTTTGTGTTCCAATTTTTTGAATTCAGCTTTTGGTGGTGAGCTTTCATTTCCAGGTTGGTTTTGACAATGTGCAATCACCAGGCATTTCAAGCTCCTTACTTTTCTCTTTTTTTTCCCTAGTTGAATCCTGGAATGTTGTTGTATGACTCTCCCTGTGGAAATTTTATGTTTGAAGGAGAGACTTTAAAAAAAAGCCCCTGCTTCTTTTGTAGACACTTTGAGCAAAGTGTTTGTCTGACCGCTCTAAGCTCTTCCTCTGCTCTAAGCTGCCTTCATGTATAATAAATCCATCCTGAAATTTTACTCAGAAGTACTTGTGCACCAAACTAAAATATAGATTGTTAGATCTGGTTGAGATTTCCCAAAGATCCGTTTTATCATTACTTTACATCAAGCTTAGTCCACCTCAGAAAAGGCAAAGCTTTTGTGCAGGGAATCAGGAACATCATAGTTATAAATTATGTTATAACTTTGCCTTTTACTGGGGCATTTTCAAAGTGAAGGTTCTCCTTACTGTAGTTCACTGTGCAAAATGAAGCCCATACAGGTAATTGAGTAAAATCGGTGAGAAAGATGCCAAAGTGTGTTCTCTCTCTCCCTACCCCTCCAATAATGGTTTTGAAGCAGGTTTAAAGCTGATTCTTCGAGTGCTTATCAGACATCTGTGTTTTCCTTTCCCTGTCTCAGACAGCCCAGACTGTGTTGGTGGTGGTGGTGGTTTTTGGCATCTCCTGGCTGCCGCATCATGTCATTCATCTCTGGGCTGAATTTGGAGTTTTCCCGCTGACTCAAGCCTCCTTTCTCTTCAGAGTAACTGCGCACTGCCTGGCTTACAGCAACTCTTCTGTGAACCCAATTATATACGCATTTCTCTCTGAAAATTTTAGAAAGGCCTACAAACAAGTCTTCAAATGCCAGACAGGTAACGAGTCACCGCTGAATGATGCTAAGGAAAACAAAAGTCGGGTAGATACGCCGTCGTCTACCAACTGTACACACGTGTGAACTTTGACAAGACCTGTATGTTGGCTATGTGAACTAAACACCTAGAAAACAAAGCACAATGAGCTTTATCCTGGGTTTATCTTCATAAAGCTAGTTGGTATTCAATGTGCTGAAGTTGTTTCTGTAGGAAAAGTTTGTGAAACTGGGATGAAAGAATATCGGGCTGATCCTTTGCGTCTTAGATAGCTTTGTCAAATTAAGCTCTTGAACCTTTGAAAGACACCTGAGAAAAAAGTGTTGCAGATGATGTGTCTGTATTCTGACTCACTAAGTGTATGGTGTATAAACATCCCAATATCACATGCAAGAAGGAAATGTTGATATGGTCAAGTAGCTTTCAGACATCTTACTCCATCAAAGTGAAAAGACGGCTGAATTTTCTGTCTCACAGAAAATAAATGCCATAGTACTGTGGTTTCAGAGAGGAAATATTTTATTCTCTCTTCAGATCGTTTTGACAATGCTTTTTCTCTTTTTAAAGTAAAGATGGGCTCGGATTCAGAGTTGAAATAACCCATGTACAACTTGAGGCAATTGCGTTAGAGAAGAAATGCTGATTTTGTCTGTTTAGCTGTCTTTTTAATGTAACATACTGAGTAATGTTGGACTTTTTTCCACTTCATATGCCTGCCTTGCTGTATACGCAGAACTTTTGTGTATGCTGTACAAGGTTTTGTTTATGGCCTGTATGTAGTTGTACCAAAGTGAGGAATTGTGTCCATCTGAGGAAAGCTTTTCTTCATGTGTTGCATGCATGTGTGTCTGTCTATGTTTTGTTAACTTTGTAGTCGTTGAGATGGAGATACAGTTTTAAATATGCAATATATACGTATGCTTTAAAATATCATGTTCCATAAAGCAACTCTAGGCAATGCTTAAGTGTTAAAAAAATATCATTCCCTTGAAAGTTGTAGAAGGGGCTTGGTATCATGTGTCTCTAAATTGGAAAAATTCAGAAGGATGCCTTTATATTACAAAGTATATATGATCCAGTTCTGAAAATTCCTGAATAACATGATTAATTTCAGCAATTTTATACAAGTACTTAATATGTCTTTAAGTGGTAAACCACTAAAGAAATAGCAGAAGAGCATTTAGTCCTCTGAGGACATTATTGTTAGCTGGAGTAAGATATGCTTTTACCTTATTTATTAATGACCCATAGACTCACAGAGTGAATTAAGTTGGAGGAACCTCCGGACATCGTCTCAAGGCAGGGCTACCCTCAGAGTTGCATGGCTTTCTTGTCTAAGCAAGTTTTGAAAATATCCAAAAATGGCAATTCAGAGTTTTTTTTGGGGCAACCTTTGCCAGTGCCTAATCACCCTCACTAAAATATTTTTTTCTTACCCCCTGTTGGGATTTTCTTTGATGTAGCTCGTGACTGATGCCTTCTGTCCCTTCACTGTGCACTTGAGTCTTCTAACTAACTAATAAGTGGCAATTAAATTTCCTCCCAGCCTTATCTTCTGAAACAATGTGTTGTGCTCAGTCTCTCCTCATCTGTTGTGTCCCAGCTCCCTGGCCAGATTAGTGGCCTTCCACTGGCCTTGCTTCCCTTGACCTGTTGGCCGATTCTTTCTAATACAGCCCAGCCTTACAGTAATTTATGGCTGGAAAGGTACGGTGCTGACTCATATTTGATTTCTGCTTTATAAACACTCTTGTGTCCTTTTCTGCAGGATTGCACTTAGTCCCAGTCCAAGTTTCAGGACTTTGCTTTCATGCGTTTGGTAGACGTTACTTACATTCTTTGGGCTTATCAACGCCCCTCTGAAAGGTAACCCTGTTCTCCACAAACTTGCTTTAAAAAAAAAAGGTTCAGAGTGGTGGAATCCCGTCAACTTTAGAGGCTTCGTTCACATGAAAGTGTCTAAATTTACTTGTGAGTATTGTCTTCTTGGAATCAGTAAAATAACATTGAAAACATGCTATTGCATGCATGGTGTTTGTGTCCCTTCTTTCATATGAAAAGACATTTTGGTTATATTGCTAGGAATGCAAAATAAATGAAAAAACTCAGTTGGAGAGGAAGAATTTTTCTGTGCAGGAAACAATTTTCTGCGTTAAAATTGAGTTTAGGAAACAGCCTAGAAGAATGTTGAAGTTCCTTTGAGCTTTCCAATTTTTCAGATCCTCATCATCCACTAATCACTCAAATTATGGAAGTACTATCAGACTTCATCTGAATTTATAACGTATTAAGATATTCTACAGCTTCAAAAACAATCTTTTTTTTTCTGTTTAAATATTGTGTGTGATTTTGTTACTTTGAATGAATAATACAATGTAAATATGTAATGGTATAAAAAAGGCTTTGTTTTTTTTTTTACTTAATTGCACATAATTTTAAACCCAGGTGCTTGATAATCGTGGAGCTGCATCTGTTTGAAATTTTAAAGATGTGGGGGTGGAGGGGGACAGCAGTCACAACTGGTTAGAAAGGTCCCACCTGATTTCTGCTGAGTACCAGCAAAACTTCCACCTCACTTTTCAGTGAAACCGTAAGAAGCAGCTGACAGTCCAAGGCTCAGTGTCCTGCCAAAAACAGGCTTTTGTTGATCAGTGTCTAGCGCGACGTTGACATGCTCAGCTGTGACACGGAGGCTGTGCGTGTAAACGCAGCGCTAACCTGTGCTGCCAAGAGGGTCTAACCCTTGAGCAGATGGACAGCTGGGCAGCAAGCTGTTGTACCAAAAAAATGGCTAATTTGGGGAGAAAATTTGGGAATGGGTGCTAATGATCCCTCACAACTGAATGTTTGCTTTCAAATTCTGCATTTGTTGTTTCTGGTGGAGGGCAAAGGAAAAGTTTCACCTCACTTACCTGTCTAATATGCTTTTTTTTACATCTTTTTAACTGGAAAGGTTAATTTCAGTGTACACAAAGTGGAAGAAAAAAAAATCTCTGGGTAGGCTGAATTTTCATAAAAAGATAAATAATCCCACTGAATTCCACCCTGATGCGTGAATTTGAAATGTGCTGTGTTTGATGCACTCCAGGGGGCCGTTTGCCCTCTCGGCTGCCAGGGCACTGCTGACTCCTATTGAGCCTGCTGCCGACCAGCACCCCCAGACCCCTTTCTGCAGGGCTGCTCTCCAGCCACTCCTCTCCCGATTTATACTTGTGCCCAGCTTTATTCCATTCTAGGTGCAGAATCCGGCATTTGGACTTGTTAAATTTCATCCCATTGATCATTGCCCAATGCTCCAATCTATCTCAATCCCTCTGCAAGGCCTCTTTCCCCTGAAGAGAGTTGACAGCATCTCCCAGTTTGGTATCATCAGCAAACTTGCTAATGGTGCATTAAACTCCTCCATGCGGATGATTGATAAATATATTGAACAGAACTGTCCCTAGAATTGAACCCTGAGGAACACTGCTGGTGGCTGGTCAGCAGCCAGATGTAGCCCCATTCACCACAACCCTTTGAGCTCTGCTTTTCAGCTGATTCACCACCCACTGCACTGTGAACCTGCTCATCCCGCAGCTGGACAACCTGTCCAGAAGAATGCTGTGAGGGACAGTATCAAAAACCTTACTGAAATCCAGAACAACTGCGTCCACCACCTTCCCTTCATCCACTGGGCAGGTGACCTCATCGTAGAAGAATATAGAAGATTTGCATTAACATAGAGCAACGGCTATTTCAATACAGTAAAAATAGCTACATGAGCATGAAACCAGAATATGATCAGTTCTACACCTCTCTTATTTTTGGAATTAATAGTGTGAGAACTATGCTGATATGAAGAAAAAAAACCACAAAACTGAGCTATTATTCTGTCTATAAGTGATCATCTGAAGATGTATATAGAATAACTCCACAAACAGGCTACTTCCTGAAAAGATCTTATGAAGATTAAGAAATTGGATTGAGATTTCTGGCACATGGATTGCCATTGTTAGAGAAAGAAGTAAAATGACACTGTATGCTCTACACATTTTGCGTAGTTACTTTTTGCCATAATTAAGTGTAATTGCTCTGAGTTACTTCTGCATAGCAATTTATCATTTTTGTGAGAACTATGAGCTGATGGTTGCTGGCACATTTGAAACTTGTGGTGGTAACTGGATTTCACTCCATAAGACAACATCAAAGCTTTTTAGCAACCTGTTGGGAAACTCTGTTGGAAATCTTTACAACCTCGAGGGTCTAACAATAATGTTTTCATTTCAGCTCATCTATTTATATCTCTATGTCTGTAATAAACTTTGCAGAATCATATTTATATTCTCTTGTCCCTGTTGCTCTACAGAGTTGTCCTGAGATGTGTTTTCAGCTGTTCTTGCATTCGTATGGATGAAGATTTAAATATTCATTTTTAACTCTTTTGGTGATCTTAAAATAAAAGGCTTGTTTTACCTCCAGTTCCGCAGACACCTGACTGCAAGGCACAGGTTAGGTATAAATCACTATTAAACATCCAGGAGAATAACCCGGTAACACCCGAAATGATTCTCGGGTGAAAATGAGACACAGCAAGTACGTTCAAATATGGACTTAATTTTTACTTGCAATATTACAGCTATTGTTCATGTGTGAAACTTGTTTGGAAAGAATACTTGTACTATGATCCCATTCTGGAAAAATTCTTAGGCTAAAAGTAATGGCGAACAATACCCTGGATATGACAGAAAATACTGGCCAGATACAGGGCTCATGGCATTTTGCTAGGGATGGAATACTACCAGGATGTTTAGGATGTTTCGTAATCACAGAAGCTTCATTAAAATATTTTTGGTGTTTAGTTAATTTTGCCACATCCGGAACCTTTCTCTGATGTCAAATGAAATAGAATCTTGTATTTAAATTATTCAATAGTTTTAATTAATATATAAAAGCAAGAGGTTGTTTCTCTTTCTATAAGACAGCAATTTTATCAATGGTTTTGTTGAGTACAAATGGAAGAAAATGAACTTTCATGCCTCTAATCTGAATCTTAGAGTGTTTATCCACTCAAATATACTATTCAGAGACCTTTCCCACTTTTCATTGCGAAATACTGATTTCCATGTGATTTTAAGTGAAATCACATCCATCAGGGTAAAAGAACATGGTAATGAAATGGCTGCTTCATGGCTGATAAGAAGGAAATGTTTATAGGAGGAACTATGCTGTGCACATTATTTCGGTTTTAAAATTTGGCTTAGAACTAGTAATTGTAATCCTTTGCTTCTTATGTATTAATTATATTTGCTGTATTTAATTCTGCCTGGCTAAAAAGATGCAAACGAAACATATCATGTGCTTGGTGACTCTGATTTCTAAAAAAGTGTGTATTCATCAAATTAAAGCTTGTGGCACTGAATGCCTGTTCACGTCCTGCTTTTCTAATCTGTAAAAAAAAAACCCCACTGTTACTGAAAAATACACTTTGTCCTTCCAACCATTAGTGCACGAGAGAGAAAGAAGAGGGAGAATTTTTTAAGACTATTTCTAAAGCCAAGAATGGTGTTAGACAACATTCTAAGAGGCAAGAAAGTAAATTAACGAAGTGCAAATAAGGGTGAAACTGATCTATTACTGCTGCATATTTATGTAGATGACTGAGTCAAGTGCATCCCTTGTTTCCATTAGAAGAAACAATGAAAACTGTTCCTGTCCACCAAATTCTATTTTATTATCATTCTAGTTATAACTTCCGATGTACTTCACCTGAGCAAAATCAAAGTTACTGTTAAATTAATAATCTGGACTTTACTGAAGGAAAGCAAAAGATAAAACCATGGATATGTAACAGCAAAAGATATTGAAAGAAATAAGTGGGATACTGGGGATGCCAACTATCACTGAGCAGCTGGAAAGTTCTCCAGCATGCAATTTTTTGGGATGAATCACTATATGATTTGGCAGGTCAGTGAACTTTCCTACCAGGCATAGTTCTGTTATGATCTGTCACTCATTTTGCTCTTTTTTTGTGTGTGTGTTTTTTTTTTTTTTTAATCTGATCTAGCTTCTCGGGAAATTAATTAGTTTTTCCAATTATTTCAGTGGAAATTGGATCTGACTCTCTCTCCCACTGCAAAATAATATTCAAATTGCTGCTTCTGCAGCCCCTCACCATGCTACAGAACAGTGTTCTTGTGAAGACAGAAGACGAAGTATGCTTTTGATGCCATGAAGTCTGACCTTTATATCAGGAAAGCTGCAGTGTCTGTCGGTATGGGAAATGACCTCATGTGCTATCTCTTGAACAATACAAAACTGAGGGCTTGAATTTATCCTTGGAAGTCCCTTGAATTCCTACTGCTGAAAAAAGAAAAAGGCGACCGTGGATTTGTGAAATAATGGTACATTCAGAAGTATCTGGACAATGCACAAACATTCAGATACATTGTTTAACACACACTGCATATAGCGTAGTTAATTCTAAAAACCAGGTAAATTGTTCAAAAAAAGCCCCTTGCACGTTACCATCAGTAATTCTGTTAAGGAATAAGACAAGAACCTTTTAGGGTGGCAGACGACACATAGTGATCAGACTTTTTGGTGTAGTTGCAGGAAGTGGAGGGCACTTGTCCTCACCCCCCCCCCTCCCCCCCGATTTTCTGTATTTTATCTCAGTATTGCTTCAGGTTTTACTTTGCACTTTCTGCTTAATTTTCTGTTCTTGTATGAATCATATTTTTTCTTAAAAAATCCAAATCACAGTTTTACAAAACTAGTAATTTACATGTCTGATACATTTATACTGTTTTAGAAGTATAATTTTACAGGCAGTAAATCAGCCACATTTGGTCGCATCTGTCCCTAAATCCTGCTGAAGTGCTCGCCCGCTTTAATGCTGTGTGAGCAAGAGAAACTATCAGTTTATCCAGAACTCCACTGGCCGGCTACAATCCAGCTGTAAGTGACCAACATAAGTCAGATAAAGTTTCCACAGAGACATCAAGCAGATGTCACCAGAGCATCTCGTTTCTCAAGCATTATAATCTCATTAGGAGCTCTGAGACATTCTGTTCCATTAGACCCAGGACAGACGGGCTGGAGTAGGTGTCTAAAATGTTATGTAGCTCTGTGCGTCTGTTTACTGTACTTGGTCATGCTTAATACTCCCTGTTTCTAATGAGGTTTTTAGTGAAGTTAATTGTGTTACAGTGTTTTGCCTCGAAGAGCTCTGTGACTGCAGTTGCAAGACTGCTTCGCTTGAACCACTGAAAGCAGGTACCCAGTGCACTCTGAAAGCTTGTTTTTGTACAGCTTTCTTCAGAGGGTCTTTTTTGTTGTTGTTTTGTATCTTAGCTGCTTAGGGTTTGTCAAAATCTGCTTTTAATTGATGTTAAAAATAGCATTCTTCGTAGTTGTAGATGCCTTATCCCTGGAAACATTCGAGTCCAGGTTGCATGGGGCTCTGAGCATCCTGATGTCATTGAAGATGATTCTGCTCATTGCAGGTAGGTTGGACTAGATGACCTTTAAAGGCCGCTTCCAACCCAAACCGTTCTATGATTCCTGTTGCTTTCAGCAGGGAAAAACAACAGCAAGAAAATGATGGAGTAGCTAACACAATGGACCAAGACCATTGGACTAGGATGTCCTTGGACACAACATCATCCTGCCATCATCCCTCACTTGTTTTAACTGAGATGCACTGTTGCTCTCCTCTAAGAGACCCTCTCTACCTGGGAGGTGTCCCAGGCTCCCGGTGACAGAGCTTTGGCAGTAAAGATTGTTGTTGACATCCCAGGCAATCTCATGCACCTGGTGCTGGAATGGCATCTTCTAATGCAGCAGCTGTGGGGGACTTCTGTTAGTGACTGATCTCTCACAGTTACCTGGTGCAGGCCAGTACTTCATCATTCCCATTATTTTTGGCATGCCTTGAAAAGTTACCCAGTTTATGCCTCTTATAATCTTCTCTAGGGGTTATTTGTTTGAACAAAGACAACTGGAAACCAGGAAAGAAAAAAAATGTAAGTAGCCTTTACTAGGGAAAGATGTGAAGTAGAAAAGAGGATGTATTGATGTACAAATGTACATCAAATAGCCCGCCTGGATGCGTTCCTGTGCGATCTGATCTAGGTGTTCCTGCTCCGGCAGGGGGATTGGACTGGATGATCTTTCGAGGTCCCTTCCAATCCCTAACATTCTGTGATTCTGTGATTCTGTGAAATATCTTGTACTTCCCATAAAATTCAAACCTTTTTTGAAAAAGCCTTTCTCAGATCTTTTCTTCATTTTTATAATGGCAAGCATTGGCAATTACAGAAAAGTGTGTGATAAGTGAATAAATAGATATACCAGCTGCACAAGGGAATAAAAAAAGAGCCTTTCAGAGAGGAACAGAGGGATTTACAAACACACCACAAAAGGTAGATAAGTGTTTTTATATTATCATTAATATATGATAGAGCAGGAGGATTTATTTTTCACAACTTGTTATAGATGTGGGTAGATTTCATTTTAGCATTTGCTGGCCAGGGTCTCTCTCACTATGTCAAAACCATAATCAGAGTTTCATGGCCACCTTAAATTGGCATACCCTTAATAAGATTCTTCATGAGCTTTAGCGTATAGCAACCTGATAGCTGCTTGTACCAGCAGAAATACGGGGTGATACCAGACAGAGAGTGAGCACTTGCAGGCAGGAGATACAGACTGTTTCTTTTGACAGCAGTGCATGTTTTAAGTCATCGTAAAGTGGTTGTGAAATTACAGCTTTTCATTAGATTTCAGAGATGTCTTAGAAATTGCAAGGGCAATGATTAACATTAAATCTTCCTAGCTCATGACGATTTTTTCCTTACCTTCCTTGTCTGCATTAGATACAAAATACATCTATCTCTTATTCATCCTAAGGGACTGCTTCGCCTCTATCCTCAAACCCTTAACAATTCCAAAAGAAAATAACCCATCTCATTCCCATTTGACTCCAGCAACGATAATACCTGTGTTTTCTCGCTTCCCTGTCCTCTGTGCTGCAGAAAGAGCAATTTCTATCCATTTCCATCTAGGCAATTCACTGCCCTTTTTTGCAAGGGCTCCTTACCATTCAGCAAGAGCATCTCCAGCTTCTCTGTATCTGTGTATGCAAAAACATATAACGGTCTAACACAAACTTTCTTCTTAACAATGATCACTGTCCATAGTGTGGTTACTCTGACAGACTGTAAATACTCTTATCTCACTCCTAGATCAGACGAGAGAAAAGTACTGGCATCAAGTGTACTGCAAGTTCTAGGGTACTTACATGGATATTTGAAGTTAATCACAGCTGATGGGAGATGCTTCATGCAGGTATGTTTTCTGACAACAGGGATGTTGTATTTCTCGATTATTTCTTACTCCGTTGGAAAAGGCCTTATTTTACCTCTCATTTCTGACTCCTGTTTGTTTGGGCTTTGTACAACAAAGTAACCTAGCAGTTGATTTATTTGTCTAGTGGAAGTGCTAACTTTGACAAATACGGACAAAACCATGGTACAGAATGTTTTTACTGTTCTCTTCAAAGGGACAAGCCTGAAATATCAAAAACATATACTGAAAATGTGGGCAGGTGTAAAGATGGAGTACACTTTGAGGCTGGACGTGTTGAAGAGACTCGCTGGGGTAGCTGGTTGGTGCCTGGAGAGAATGCAGTTTGCTTTCTGCAACCTCTTGTCTGCGCTGGGAGCATTTAACCACCTTTTCACTCACCACGGAAAGTTCACTAAAATAACTTTCTGTTCCTCCCAAATCCATCTTGGATCTTGTCACAATCTTGTCGTAGATTATAAAACCAACATACAATGTATGTACTAAGTAGTCTCATAATTTCAGACACCTTCTAGAGCTCTCAGCCACATAGCATATTACAAAAAGACTTCATCCAAATACCTTACATGTCTATATTTCCAAAGAAACACTACAAGGACATGACCTGGCAATGTACACTTGCAGCCCAGAAAGCCAATTGACTCCTGGGCTGCGTCAGAAGAAACATGACCAGCAGGTCGATGAAGGTCATTCTCCCCCTCTACTCGGCTCTCAGGAGACAGATCCCACCTGGAATGTTGCATCCAGTTCTGGAGTCCTCAGCAGAGGAGGGCCACAAAGATGGTCAGAGGGCTGTAGCACCTTATGTTATGCTGTAAACATCTTGGAGCATATTAGAGATGTACTAAATGAATAGACATCTATATATTCTTTATGTATTTATACATACAGATATAGATTATATTTTTAATTATCTATTTATTTAAAGATTATTAAGCATTCAAGGATGACTGAAGTGCCATAGTAGTTGCTGAAGTGGTGCAAGCAGCACAGGGATACTCAAAGTGGCTAACAAATACTCAAGGCCAATACCATCTAATGACCAAGCTCTGCCTTTATCTGTGTTTCAAAACCAAATGGATTTAAATAAACTACATAAATGTATTCAGGAGCACATATCCTCTAGAGTAAATGTCAAAGCAGTTGCAAACCACAGCATCTTTAAAATTAACAGCTAGCAGAAAAAAGCATGCGTCTGATACCTGGAAGACTGGTCGATTGCTTTTCAGACATGTATCTGGAGGGAGAAAAGTGAATCTTAAATGTCACTTGGGGAGGGGCAGAAGGGGAAGGAGGAACCTAGAAAAATCACACATGAAGCAGAAGAGATCTTCAGTGTATTTTGAGATCTTGACAGATGTACTTATGATTAAGCTTGGCTGTGAAAAATATAGATGTCATTGCTCTTTTACTAGTATGAGACAGTAAAATGTCATTAACTCACAAGTAACTGCATTTCTTATCAGACAGCCAAGAGGATAACATAATCTTGCCTAGTTTCACTACTAATTTTATATGTAAAGGAAGCAGTTTTAACTTGCTCCTATAGGATGCAATGAAAAATAAATTTGAGGATTAATCCTGTAAATTTAATGATGTTAAATGCCTGCTTATAAAACATTTATTAGGAATTAAGTATGTGTTTAAACAGTTTGTTGCATAGTGACAGAGCTACAAGAAATATATCCCAGAACATCTCTACACTATAAATTGTGAATGAGTTTCAGACGAGATAGTCCTACAAAGTGGAAGCAGCATAGCCATATGGTCTGTTTACATGGCTGGTCCAAGGCTGAGGACTAAACAGTGCTGTGTAGGCATATAATTGTTTTAGCTAAGCTGGGAATCTAAAATAATGATTTATTATTTAGTACAGATATGAACCACTGCTTTTTATTGCTAAAACAGTGAGCACTGGACTCTCTAGTAGTAATAGATTATTCCATTAATTCAGCAGGGGGAAACAGAAGAGTGAAGACCTAGTAATAGGCGTTTGCAAGCATAATGCTTCCTGAAAATGGGGAAGATATTTCTGTAGTAGTATGTATTGCCTGTTAGTTTGAACATGCAAGTAGATATAAAGATTTAGAGTATCTGAATAACACTCAGGTACTATTGTGCAGAGATAAACTGGAATCTGTCAATCTCTTTCCTTCCTATAAAATAGTTATACAAGATAGATTTGAAGAGGATCTTGTCCACAGCGATAAATATTGCCTTTATGATAGCAGAGGGGGCAGAAAAGGTATTGAGTTTATCAGCTTGCCTGACATCCACGATAATGAAAACCTAGAAAATACAAGAAGAAAGAAAAATATATGCTGTCAGTTCTTCCATATTTCACAGCTAAGGAGAAAACATACTTTTTAAAATACAAGTACTTAGATTTTGGCTAGTGATTAAATAAAGCAAAAGATCCAGGCAATGATTGATTTTATATGTGAAGAATTGAAGATTTGAAACATAACATTTAATTAAAAATTCTTGATTATAGGAGTTTTCCCTGTATACTGTGGAAAGCAGCCTGAATTAACAGCAACACATCGGCGAGTTTCCAGTCTCCTGGGACCTC
>VZTO01007091.1:0-13919 GCA_013400615.1 Syrrhaptes paradoxus
CCCTCTTTTCAGGATTTTTTTTTCTGATTTTGCACTCTTTTAGGGCTTCCTCTAGAAAATATATGATTTCTTTCATACACTTCTCCTTTAACATCTCCTGCAGGCCACCGTTAGAGTCTTGACACTGGCTTACACCATCTGGAGTGGCACTTCTTACCTCCAGATGTATCATAGCAGCATGAACGCTCAACTATTAGAATTTGGCTTCTGATTAAGTAGATTGAAGGGATTAATCACCTTGCAGTCCAACATGATAGAAGGTGCTGCATGTATGTCAGACATTACATACAACAGCTGTACCTGTAGCATCCAGGAATGACTATTCCCTTTGCCTGTACTTCCCTAAGACAGAATTTACAGTAAAAAAATGACATTTTACTGAAAGTCAGTAGACTTTTACTAAAGTCCATTACTAAAGATTACTAAAATTCAGTGGACCTGAATTTTGTGTAAATCTGGATATTAATCTGGATTTAAAACCTCTGAGAAGGTCAAACCCAGGGCTGCATTCAGGAATACGTACACTTCGAATATACTCCAAGTTGGCTGAACCCAAGGTATAGAAAAGCCATATCTGTTCATGTCAGGCTTGTCTGAAGGTGGTGCTGGTTGGAAGCCCATGAGCACGGTGGGGGTGTTTTGCAGTGAGCACCTCTCAGTGCTACGGCATGCTGGTTGTTAGCCCTGACGTGGCTAATTCTGAAAATACTTAAAGAAATTTTAAATATGCTCCCTGGCACGATTAGGTGCTTAAAATAAATATTTCTATCCACCAGTTTTTTTTATTTTGGATTAAACTCTAAAGCCTTATGCTGAGAACAGTTACAGATTTCAGATTTTAGATATCAAAATGTTGAATAGGAAAAATCTGCTCATGAATGCATACACTGTAAAGAAAGTCTCTTTTGCTTTCTTCCCCAAACAGATATGGGTTGCTGGTGTACCCAGAATATTTGCCAGACAGCCCAAACAGACCTGTTCAGTTCAACAACTTCACAGCTTGGAGCAGCCAAGGCGGAGCACAGGTATGTTTGTCCTGATGATGCTCAGGATCTTTACAAGTGTGTCATCTCTACACTGACTTCATCTTTTGAGGCTGCAAATTGGACACAGTTATGGTAAAAGCTCTTGTACCTGCAGAAGCTGGTACATGTCCCTCAGCTGAAGGCTCCTGTTTTGGTGATAAAGCCAGAAACACAATTTGTGTGGGCTCTTCTTACAGCTTCAGTGCAGAATCCTCAATAGCTGGTGTCCACTGTGATCATCTAGCATCTGTCTGCCACTATAATAGAATCACAGAATGGTTTGGGTTGGAAGGGACCTTCAAGATCATCTAGTTCCAACCCCCTGCCATGGGCAGGGACACCTCCCACTAGCTCATGCAGCCAAAAAGATCCTCTCAGTGGATCTGAGCTATTCATAAAGATTGTGGTTGGTGGAAGATCTGCTACCTTCATAGCATTAATGGTATCCATGGGAATATGTTTCTAACCCATGGGTATGTTTCTAACCCGTCCTATGGCTCTTCCTTTGAAGGTGTCAAATTATTTTTGTGATTTTTTTTTTTATTGTTGCTGTTTCAGGCTGGTGCATTCTCTTTCTGGAAAAACTTATTTGTATGAAAAGTAATAAAACAAAAGGACATTTTTGCAGTTTTGTTTTTTTGTGGTTTTCTCTGCCCAACCTGTCACGTCTTCATGTGTTACTGACCTACCATACATGAATAACTAAATTTATTCTGCTTCTTTCCATGGGCTCCCTCTAAAAGCAGTCTTCTTGCTGTTAGGTGACTGTAACCAATATCTCTGGTTATTTTCAAAGCATCTTTCTGCTGCAAACATTAACTTCTCTACCCTGCTATTCTTTCCAGTAATAAACCCCAAAATATTTAAGCCATGTTTACCCTTTCTATTACTGATTCTCAGTTCTGATTTTCTTTTGCACTGTTCTTTTTTTCTTTTAACATGAAAATAAGAACGTAAAGATTTTTGCATTATTAATGACAAGCAGAAATAAGAAATTAAAGGGAGACACTTAAATACTAAATACACATTCAACACTTTTATGTTTTTGCTCTTCCTCTGTATAAGTAAAGCAGAGTTATAAATCACAATATTTTTTTAAAATTATTATCCGTTTATTATGCTTTTATATAGATTTTTAGAAGCAGCAACCTTGAACTCCAGCGTTTCTGGATTTTTGCTTGCAAAGACTTTGGCATCGACATCGTAGAAAGCCTGGGAAACACTTCTGTAGCTGATAGCATTTTAATTGGATACATTGGGCAAAAGGTAAGCACTGCAGGAAATATTTCCAATTCTCTTGACTTGCACAGAAACCCTTCAAACAGGAATTTAGAGGAATAAGAAAGCAACTTGAAGAACATCACCCTGATGTGGTGATGAAGCAGAGAAACTTGGAGCATCAGTACCACTCTCTCAGCCTGCTGGAACCAAGGATTTTATTGCTGTGCTGGCAGCAGCAGAATAGGAATAGCATTTGATCAGCTGGATCCTGCATCATTTTTAGATTGCTCCATTCATGCCAGGTGATGAGGAACCAGAGATTGCATTCTACAGCAAAATTCTGCATTTTTTTCCCCAATGTCTTTTTATTTCTCTATGGAAGTTCTGAGGATTTTTTAAACAACTTTGAAACAAGGACTCTGGCTTTTCTTTTTGAATTTCTCACTATTAAAATATTTTATATGATAATGTCTGTTCATGTATATTCTTTATAAAACAACATTCCAAAGTAAAAGCAAAATCACACTTCTATTCAACTTATAGCTGAAGGATTTTAGTAAGATAAATGTCAATTTTTTCCAAAGTCATATTTTTTCCCAAGATTACCACAGTTTCAGAAAACCCTTGGAATTTCACAGAACCTGAATTTTTGAGAGAAATCATAATTTTTGTTTAAATAACATAAATTCCTGTATACTTTTTGCTGCAATAAGTAGACACCATTTAACCATACACAACTGGGCTTAGATTAGTGATTTGGGAATGAGGGGGTACAACGGGTTTGATTTCTATCCTAATTAACATTTTGGTTTCCTCTGCTTTCTCGTAGCATCATTGGTCCACCCGCAGCACAGAGTGCTACTTACTAGAGAGTGAAAAATTCTGTCCAAATGTAACATTTTTATTTATGCAGTAAATACCATCTTCCGTTATTTCTTTAGGCAGCTGGACAAAGTCCTTTGGGTGCTACCAGGTTGTTAACAGATTAATAACATGGATAACAATGGAATTTTAGCTACAACTGGCCACAGCTGCTTGTTCATGACTTTGAGGGCTTTTTTTTTTTCCCTGCTCAGTTTTCTATTGTTGTTTATGAAATTAATTTTCTCTCTGACTGGCAGAAAAAGGGTTTTAAAGGAGTTTTCTTTAGAAACCTCTGTAGTGGATCTATTGAAGGTAGGTAGCTCAGATATAATCCTGACCTCACCAGTCCAGCCTTGCGGCGTCCCAATGACACAATGAATTTCTCTTGGACACCAAAGGGTGGAAGTCTTTGTTTTTGCTTTGCAGGATCAATGGAAGGACTCCAATGTTGTACTTGTTAAGAGATTTAGAGGCGCTCAGCTGTGCCTTGTTTCTTGCAGTACCCCAGGGGGGTGATTATCTTTGATTATCTCATGATAAGAGCCTCCTTGTCATAATTTACATCTTAATTTATGTAATTCTCCCTTTAATAATGATGTGTCTTTAATATCAATTAAAACTTTATGACATTAATTTAATGGGAACCTTGGATATTCCTCTCTTCTAGCTCTTCCAGTTTTTGAAAAGTGCTTTAAAAAAACATTGTTTGCTGGAAATATCAGGGCATGTAAAAACTTGGTCTTTGATTAATTAAAACATTAGTGGAAAGGCTAGATCCAGGCCCCGTAAAAGCCAAGCAAAGAAGATACATTAGCTTCCTAGACATGCAGCAAGACTTCCATACTTTCATAAAGCAACTCATTACCTTCATGGAGCCAGTTGAGGAAAAATATTTCTTCCTGAAAAAACAGGTGGTCTTAGACAGATGACACACCTAGGGAGGAATTATCATCTCACACCATTCTTCTGGTTACTATTTGTTTCAATAAAATAAATTAACTAAAAAAAAAAAGAAGATAGAAATGGGAGTGGTAAGGAAGAACAGGCAAGTGTAAGCAAAAAACGAATACAGTCTTTCTTACTGATTTTTTTACCAGAACCCAGGGATTTCTGCTTAGCAGTGACTTGGAAGAAGATGGTCCAAGGACCAGGAGCATCACTCAGGTGTTTTGGTCTTGGACTAAAAAAGGTGATGGAGCTGCTGTCTCTTAATGAGACTGGAGGTAGCACCATTTCTTTGAAGTGATAAACTATGAGTCCATTTCATTCTACATTTCAATTAAAGAGGATGTTTTCACAGAGGGTGGATTTCTCGACTGATTTTCTAATATGGCTTTTTAGAGCTGTTCTACAAAAGTGTTTATTGGCCTCAGAAACAGCATCGCACATTCCTGCCAGCCTTTTGCCCTCCAGGCTACCCACTAGCTCTGAGTACATAGAATCATAGAATGGTTTGGGTTGGAAAGGACCTTAAAGATCACCAAGTTCCAACCCCCCTGCCGTGGGCAGGGACACCCTCCACTAGACCAGGTTGCTCAAGGCCTCATCCAGCCTGGCCTTGAACCCCTCCAGGGATGGGGCATCCACAACCTCCCTGGACATCCTTCTTCCCAGCCTGTCTCCAAAATAAATTGGCAGAGAGGTGTACACCTCCCCTGTGTCATGGCCTACAATCACCGCAAGGTCTGGTTTGTCCATGGTGTTTTCCATCACTTGTGGGTTTTGCTCTTCCATTTCACGTTTTATGTTTTCTCCTGTCTCTCTATTAACGATGCCACAGCCAGGACAGGGTAAACAAGGCAATCACTGTCCTGAATTGTAACACCGCTACGTACTGCAAATGGTGAAAGAAACATCTGTTACTTGTCAGAATTTGCAAAGTAATAGCTTAGATCTGTTCTTCAAACAGCTCACATTGACCCACAACCATGGGCTTCAGTGCAATCGCGTCCTTGTGTCCCAGCTGCTGCATCCGGGTCTCATTAGACCTGGAGATTCACATGCTGATATGTTTCCCAGTGCTATTCATTTCTTCCTTGCAGGATAAGATCTGTATGTCAGCAGGACTAAAAACTCCCAAAAGATATCAGCTCTTCATCTCCAACACAGCTTTCGGGAACTTTGATGTGAACACTTGCACAGCGATCAGGACTTGTTCTGGCTGTTACCAAGGGCAGGGTGAGTCTGATTTACACTGACTTAGAGGGGTTTCTGCAGTCACTGGCTTCCTCCCATTTCGGATTCAGCTGTTTAGAATTTCATAGCTTCCACTGACAATGACTGATGGACATTTCAGATGATTCCTGCAAAAAGCACCGTATAATGATGGGGGCTACTGGCCCCAGTTTTGCTTCTGTAATCTTGTCACCTTGTCAGGTTTTGAACTATTTGCATACCTGCTTTCCTTAGGTCTCACTGCACTAAATTATTTTCAAAAGCATCACTCTTTATGCTTCACTTCTCCAGCTGGGACACAAGGACGATGGCTCTTCCCCATTCCCAGGGAGATGGGGCATAAGACGATGATGAGTAGATACAAGATAAATAGTGTGTGTGATGTGCAGCTCGGAAGAACTGAGAAATTCCCTGAGCTGGGATTGTAGAGATATGCAAACCAACCAGTCCTCAGCAATACTAGCTCTCTTTAGCGTGTGCATTTGCTGATGCTGCTGGTGGGCTCAACCAGACCCTTTAGCTGCTCTGCTCTGCACCAGCTGAGGTTGCAGGTTCTCTCCATCTCCCTTGGAAATGGCTTCATCACTTAGTCGAAGCCACATACCCCACATATTTTTTAAGACAAAGGTAGCCTTATTTTTGCACTGATTTAGTTTTCTCAGTGGCCTCAGAAAGGGGTTATTACACACTGACTTGTTACTGCTTCTTCGTTCTGGGAAGAAAAATTTCCAGAGTGATGATTTCTTTAATAGCTATGACACATCCTCGCAGAGTTTCACCAAGCTCCCACCTCAGGCCAGCCTAAACCTTCGGTGAATCTGCCTAAGATAACGTGTGTAAACTAAGCATCCTTTTGAGCTTTGAAGAGGTACTCTTTGAAGAATGTTCCAACTGCAATTACCTCTTTAATACATTTATATATAAACATATACTGCCCTCCAATAACATAACAGAGAAAAAGACTTTCGGAGGCGAGATCAAAGGACAGGAGGAATGGTAAGATCTGACTCAGGGAGGCTATAGCTGACAGTATGATAGTCAAATTGTAGCTAAATGTGGTGCGTGAAAGCTTATGCCAAAGCTGACTTGTTATAGTCCATGGGGCAATCATTCTCTGACATTTCTGGAAATATTAATGTGTTCAGAAACTTCCTGTGCTTTATCCCTCCATGAATATTCCTCGGTTTTGTAGCTATCTGTGTTATGGTAATGAAAAGTTTCTCCAATCACGCTTTTCAGCCAAGGCTTTATTGTGCCAGGTGCTGTACATGTGCACACAAACATATTTCCACGCAAACGTAAACAGCCCTTATCTCTGAAGAATTTATCTTATAAACAAGACAGAAAGGATCTATAAGAATCACTGTTTTGGGGACTGTAACTTTTGGCAGTGGAACTTGAAGAAGCATTTGGAGTCACTGAGGAGATGCTGCTAGGGCCAGGAGCAGCACCTGGATCAGAGGAGTCTGTAACCACAAGTCCTGTCACAACAGGATGCTGGACAGCTGGGACCTGGCCATAACACAGCAACAGCAATTTCCACATCCATTTCTATTTTTTTTTTTCCTGAATCTCCCCCTCTTGTTGACTCAGCAGACATTTTTTTCCAAAGGGAAAATGAAGTGAAGCTAATCTCTTTTTCTCCAGAGATATCTTCAGGCATATTACTTGAAGAGGTCAGTCTCTGTTTCTGAAACACTGCTTGTTCTCCCCAGGTGGGTTTACAGTGAGAGCTGAACGTCTGACCTTCATCAACTCACCTTTCCAAGTGTCCTTCCCTTTTCCTCACTCTGCCATCCTGGAGGATCTCGACGGCTCTGTCACAGGGCAGAAAGGAAGTCACCTCCTCCCATCCTGTGATATCCTTCCAGTATCTTGCACAGCCAGTGCCAACTTCAGTCAAGCTTCTGGTGGCAGTGTTTGTGGCAGTCACCTGGTTTTCCACCGTATGTCTCTTCATTTGTAAGTAACCTGTCTTCTACACTGGTTTTAGGGGAGGGAAATAAGACGTATGCAAGCACAGGGAGTATTTGCGCATCTGTACATGAACACAAATATATAAGCACAGTCTGTCTCTCTTTTTGACTTGGTTTTGAACCCATTTCAGCTTCAGCTGTCTCCACCGTCAAAGGCTCATAATGGTCCCTGGCATGGTTTTGGTCCAGGACAGCTATCCCACACCCAAGCAATTCTTGGGAACAATTTAGAGGTCAACACAACCCAAGGAACTGTTTCCAGTAGGGCAGTTAAGATGTTCCCATGTTGGTTTGGAGGCTGAAGGAGTCTGATATTACACATATGGCCACACCATGCCAGGAGCCTCAAGACCAGAAGACAGGCCAGGGTATTGGTTAGCTTATCAGAAAAGGTGTAGCCACAGGTCTGTGTTTGAGTGCTACACATTCTGAGTAGATGACACACAGTTTTGTTAGTGGAGATCTGTCTGTCTGTGTGGATATAACCACATCTTATGGTGTAGAGTACATGTCCTCCTTCCTGGAATCTCTTCACCCTCCCAGTAAATCATGTCTACTATAATTTTGCAACAGAACACCCCTTCTGACATTTTTTTTTTCCAGAGGGACAGAAGATAGTTTTGGAGAGTTCAGCCTCCTACTGGCACTGCCTCATATCCCACTTTTGTACTAAACCTGTCCTAGGATACAATCAGGTCTTTCCCATCAGCTTTGATGGCCATACAGCTCCCAAGTGCTGTCCCAGCTCACTTCTGTTGCCTACCCAAGCAGAACTTGCTCCTGCTTTTGAGCAGCTGGCAGCTAAAGGGATGCAGTGGAGAAATACTGCTTGGCCAAATCCTGCCACCACTTCTGTAACCCAAAGAGGACACTTGTGAGTTTCTAGTCTAAAAAGAAAGAGGGTGGAAAAGGCTTTTAGTGATTTAAACACAACTCTTGCTTTTCTTGTCATGTTCATCTTTCCTTCCTAGTGCCCTGCTCAACATTTCACTTTCTTTTTGAAGAGCAAGTTTGAACAATTATCCATTTTTTGCTGTCTCAGGTTAGCAGTACACAGTCAGAAATCCTCAAGTGGTCTGTCAGAGAGCTGTTAATAGTTCACTTCTGTCTTATAATTCATGTTTAATAAAAACGAGGGAAAAAAACCAACTTCTGAAATAGGAAAAAAAAATATTCACATATTCCATTGAAGGATAAGCTATAAGACTTTCAGCTACCTGCAGGCTTTGCATGTGATTGCTGTTTCTCATAATGAAAACAAAAGTCTGCAATAAATTCAGAGTTGGGAATCGTTCTGTTTTAACAAAAAGAGTACTGGGTAGAAGATAAAAGGCAACAGTGCTAGATGTCTTTTTGGACCAGTTAACCATAAAGTCTTAGTCTCTTTCTCTCTCTAGCTTGTTTTTACTTTGACTATATGGCCTAGCAGCTCTTTGGGTCAATGCTGTGTGGGTGGATGGAGCTCCTCACAACCCATGGCCTGTAGTGTGATGAGAGTCCTTTTGGATAATACCACAATGTAAATGTTAATAATTCATGAGAGCTAATGTATTCAATACACCTCATTCCTCCTTGCATCAAAAGGTGGTTAAGGGCTGAGTACAAACAGGAGTCCATCTGCACCATTGCTGTTTAACCCTGGAAAAGTTTGAGCCCTGACCTAAATTTTGTCTACCCAGTAAATCGCTTAAGGGTTTTCAATTGGTCATATCAATGACTGGACACTTCTCAATCAACATTTTCTTTCAAGCAAGTCACCTCTCTTTCCTTTCTTTATTCTTCATCTACGTGAGCTGGGAGTTAACTTACATCAAAGATACTTGGCAGTCCAAGTAGCAGAGGCCAGATGTTAGTCTGTCCTCTTGAGGACTATGTACTTAATAGAGTAACCTGAGAGATTGAGAGCATCCTCTTGTGCTGCTTCCAGATCCTCTCTCCTGAGTAACTCCAACCAGCCAAATCACTGTCATGTTAAGTTAAATGACCATCAGCATGCAGCCAAGTAAACACGGTGAGTCAAGGAGGCTTTGGTCACACGGACAGCACTCCAGAATGGACCTGGTAGAGGAACAGAGTGGGGAATGAAAGGAGCTGGAGGCAATTAAAGATGAAAGTCAATTAAAAAAATATCCCCAGCAGGACCGGAGGATGGAGGGGATGGGGAGGAGAAGAAAGGGTGAATTTTGTCCAGATGTATTTGAAGAGTGTTAGCAATAAAATGGGGATAGTTTAGGATTAATACAACAAAACATGACTAGGAGCAATTGGCAGAGGTTGAGCAGAGAGATTAAAGATATGTGGGTGACAAGAAGAATTTCCTAACAGTACAATCTCTTGGATACATCTAATCTCAGTAAAAAGATGAAAGTATTGGTGGTCGGCTCTCTTCAGTTTCTGAAGAGCAAAGAATTAAAAATTGCTCTGGAAGAGATCCCTCTGTTGTCCTCTACCAGGCCTTGGAGTGTGCAACCTGTCGGATCTGCAACTTGCCGGTTCCTGGTTGTACTTACCACTTGTGGCAGGTCCCTGTAGTCAGTAAGACAGGGGTGCTATCAAAACCAGGGGTGGAAAACAGATTGCAAGCCTCTGAGCCCAAGCCTTAAGCACTGAACCCACATTTGCTGATCATCAAGACGAAGTGATAGCACAAGAGCATCCTGGTTTTGGTAAGCAGTCACACTGCACGAGGAGAAGGTTTCAGGCAATGGCAGTGAAACAGTCTCTCCTCCTGTGCTGAGTAGCTCTCTCCTGGTGTAGAGTGATGCATTCTCTGTGCTCCTCAATAAAAAACGTGAAGGCTTGAGAGAGTGGGGTTGTTGCTTGCCCTGCGTTTCATGGGTGGACTTTAGCTTCAAAAATCTTAAAAGCTGAGGCAAGTAATGNACTATAATTTTGCAACAGAACACCCCTTCTGACATTTTTTTTTTCCAGAGGGACAGAAGATAGTTTTGGAGAGTTCAGCCTCCTACTGGCACTGCCTCATATCCCACTTTTGTACTAAACCTGTCCTAGGATACAATCAGGTCTTTCCCATCAGCTTTGATGGCCATACAGCTCCCAAGTGCTGTCCCAGCTCACTTCTGTTGCCTACCCAAGCAGAACTTGCTCCTGCTTTTGAGCAGCTGGCAGCTAAAGGGATGCAGTGGAGAAATACTGCTTGGCCAAATCCTGCCACCACTTCTGTAACCCAAAGAGGACACTTGTGAGTTTCTAGTCTAAAAAGAAAGAGGGTGGAAAAGGCTTTTAGTGATTTAAACACAACTCTTGCTTTTCTTGTCATGTTCATCTTTCCTTCCTAGTGCCCTGCTCAACATTTCACTTTCTTTTTGAAGAGCAAGTTTGAACAATTATCCATTTTTTGCTGTCTCAGGTTAGCAGTACACAGTCAGAAATCCTCAAGTGGTCTGTCAGAGAGCTGTTAATAGTTCACTTCTGTCTTATAATTCATGTTTAATAAAAACGAGGGAAAAAAACCAACTTCTGAAATAGGAAAAAAAAATATTCACATATTCCATTGAAGGATAAGCTATAAGACTTTCAGCTACCTGCAGGCTTTGCATGTGATTGCTGTTTCTCATAATGAAAACAAAAGTCTGCAATAAATTCAGAGTTGGGAATCGTTCTGTTTTAACAAAAAGAGTACTGGGTAGAAGATAAAAGGCAACAGTGCTAGATGTCTTTTTGGACCAGTTAACCATAAAGTCTTAGTCTCTTTCTCTCTCTAGCTTGTTTTTACTTTGACTATATGGCCTAGCAGCTCTTTGGGTCAATGCTGTGTGGGTGGATGGAGCTCCTCACAACCCATGGCCTGTAGTGTGATGAGAGTCCTTTTGGATAATACCACAATGTAAATGTTAATAATTCATGAGAGCTAATGTATTCAATACACCTCATTCCTCCTTGCATCAAAAGGTGGTTAAGGGCTGAGTACAAACAGGAGTCCATCTGCACCATTGCTGTTTAACCCTGGAAAAGTTTGAGCCCTGACCTAAATTTTGTCTACCCAGTAAATCGCTTAAGGGTTTTCAATTGGTCATATCAATGACTGGACACTTCTCAATCAACATTTTCTTTCAAGCAAGTCACCTCTCTTTCCTTTCTTTATTCTTCATCTACGTGAGCTGGGAGTTAACTTACATCAAAGATACTTGGCAGTCCAAGTAGCAGAGGCCAGATGTTAGTCTGTCCTCTTGAGGACTATGTACTTAATAGAGTAACCTGAGAGATTGAGAGCATCCTCTTGTGCTGCTTCCAGATCCTCTCTCCTGAGTAACTCCAACCAGCCAAATCACTGTCATGTTAAGTTAAATGACCATCAGCATGCAGCCAAGTAAACACGGTGAGTCAAGGAGGCTTTGGTCACACGGACAGCACTCCAGAATGGACCTGGTAGAGGAACAGAGTGGGGAATGAAAGGAGCTGGAGGCAATTAAAGATGAAAGTCAATTAAAAAAATATCCCCAGCAGGACCGGAGGATGGAGGGGATGGGGAGGAGAAGAAAGGGTGAATTTTGTCCAGATGTATTTGAAGAGTGTTAGCAATAAAATGGGGATAGTTTAGGATTAATACAACAAAACATGACTAGGAGCAATTGGCAGAGGTTGAGCAGAGAGATTAAAGATATGTGGGTGACAAGAAGAATTTCCTAACAGTACAATCTCTTGGATACATCTAATCTCAGTAAAAAGATGAAAGTATTGGTGGTCGGCTCTCTTCAGTTTCTGAAGAGCAAAGAATTAAAAATTGCTCTGGAAGAGATCCCTCTGTTGTCCTCTACCAGGCCTTGGAGTGTGCAACCTGTCGGATCTGCAACTTGCCGGTTCCTGGTTGTACTTACCACTTGTGGCAGGTCCCTGTAGTCAGTAAGACAGGGGTGCTATCAAAACCAGGGGTGGAAAACAGATTGCAAGCCTCTGAGCCCAAGCCTTAAGCACTGAACCCACATTTGCTGATCATCAAGACGAAGTGATAGCACAAGAGCATCCTGGTTTTGGTAAGCAGTCACACTGCACGAGGAGAAGGTTTCAGGCAATGGCAGTGAAACAGTCTCTCCTCCTGTGCTGAGTAGCTCTCTCCTGGTGTAGAGTGATGCATTCTCTGTGCTCCTCAATAAAAAACGTGAAGGCTTGAGAGAGTGGGGTTGTTGCTTGCCCTGCGTTTCATGGGTGGACTTTAGCTTCAAAAATCTTAAAAGCTGAGGCAAGTAATGGTTTTTGAGAGGGGAGTCTTAGTATGGTAACCTCTATTCCAGGAACCTCAGGCTCATTCCCTGACCCTGGGGGAAACTGGCAAGGCTTGGCTATGGCGGTGTTATGAACCTCCCTAGCCTCCAAACCAAGAGGGAAGCTACATCAGTGTTACCTTTAAGGAGAGATCCCTTGCCTGGGAGATGTCTGGGATAGAGCTTGTTGGCAGAAGTTAAAGGCATGTCTGGGACCATTTTAATTATGGAAGTTACAATGTTGGCAATTGAATACAAGTGACTGACTATAACTTCATGCTGTTTAACTTATCAGAAGGCATGTAGTGTATTGGAGCTTTTTCCCCCTAAAACATATGCTTGGAAAAAAAAAAAAAGTTTTGTTAGACAAAAACCCTAGAAGCCTTTTTTTTAAAAGAAAACAATTATCTTGAGTATTTCTTCACTCTGTCCTGAACTGATTCACCCAACCACTTCCAGGGTGATAAGGATCCATTTCCAAGCTTGCATTGTTGTAACAAAAACCTTCTTCACGAAGTCCAGTTGAAAGTTAAACTAATGTGTCACTTAAACACCCTTTAAAGAGGTTTTTTATGTCTTTTAAAAATGTAATTGAAGCTTATAAAAGTCTTTATAAATTTATATGTGGGAAAGTTATTGAGTAGTCTGAAGAACAGCTTATGCCATGGCACAGCACAGCATGGCTGCAGGCTAGATACGGCTGCTCCAAATGCCACCGCTACCCATATTATCATGAAAATATGAGTCTCTATTAATATTAAAACAAATTTTCATTAAAAAATTGTCATAACATGATTAAGTGACTTTAAAAGTTTCTTCACATTATGCATAATTTTTACAAGAGGAGAGCATTAGAATAATCGGCAGCCAGGCTGCACCTTGCGGCAAAGGGGACTCCAAACACTTCGTGGCTGCGCACACCAGAAGGAAGTTTGCCTCTTGTTCCTTTTCATTTGCTTTTCCTTTCTCATTGCGGAAACCTGAGACTTGCTCAGCACCAGTCTTGTAGTCGAAGCCTTTTATTGCTTCCCTCGTCTTAGTCTGCTGTGGAGGAAAAGATTAACTTTCTTCTTTATAGCCTTAATTCTTAAATCTGGTCTAATATCCTCTCCTGTAGTGCATGCATTCAGTTGCTACGAACCCAGCCGCCGCTGATGGGTTAGTGTGAAAGGAATAGCATACCCCCTACCTCCGTGTCTTTGAGTCTCGAAGAGTTCAAATGGTTACTCCAGTTTTGCTCTATCCCTTTGGTATTTACTCGCTGTGGTGCCTTCAGATGAACACCCACCTGCTGTGAGACACCCTGACAATTGCACTTCTTCTCTCAATGTGTACGTGCTTAGTTGCTCTCTGGTTGTTCATCCTCCCTGTGTACATGACTGTATTCACATGAGGGGCAGCTTACACTCTCTGTTGGCCTCAAAACCCAGCCCCCT
>VZTO01007092.1:11075-22151 GCA_013400615.1 Syrrhaptes paradoxus
ACCTTGAATCCTGTGTTCAGTTTTGGGCCCCTCACCACAAGAAGGACATGGAGGTCCCGGAGCAGGTTCAGAGAATGGCAGCAAAGCTGATGAAGGCTCTGGAGCACAGGTCTTATGAGGAGCGGCTGAGGGAGCTGGGGGTGTTTAGTCTGGAGAAGAGGAGACCTTATCACTCTCTACATCTACCCGAAAGGAGGTTGTAGTGAGGTGGGTGCTGGCCTCTTCTCTAAAGTAACACATGATAGGACAAGAGGAAATGGCCTCAAGTTGTGCCAGGGGAGGTTTAGGCTAGATATTAGAAAAACTTTCTTCACTGAAAGAGTGATCAGTCTTTGGAACAGGCTGCCCAGGGAAGTGGTGGAGTCACCATCCCTGGAGGTGTTCAAGAAACATGTAGATGTGGTGCTTAGGGACATGGTTTAGTGAGTTAGATGGTGTGGGTTGACGGTTGGACTTGATGATTCTTGAGGTCTTTTCCAACCCTAATGATTCTATGATTCTATGATTTCATTAGAAACTCCAAGGAAGCAGTATATAGTATATTTTTAAATAATATACACCGTTCTAACATTGTGCGTCCTTTATGACCCCATTTTTACAAAACATTTAGTTAAGAGGTGCTCATGTCACGTGCCCACCAGAGCTCTTATTTCCTTCAGTTTATAGAGAGGCTTTAAATTCTGTTTTCATTTTTTTAGAGCTCAAAACTTTCTACAAACTCTTATCTTCTCAAATGCCTTAAAATCCATTTAACAGTGCATCTGAACCTCTTGGCAGATTTAGGAAAGCAATTTTAGGCATTGGAATGAGAAATTTAATAGTGTGGAGAGGTGGGGAACATTGCACCCATAAAAACACCAGTCTTCTGTAGGAATTTAAACTGCTGTACAGTATTCTTCCCTAGACAAAATTTTAGACTAACAGAATAAAAACAAATGCATCTTAGAGCTCATTGATGGCAGTTGTAATAATCAAGACAAAGCAAGATAACACCTGGAAGAAACAGGGTTAGTACCCACAACACTCAACTTTTGAAATCTTGTTTATGTAGCTGATATTTCCATGCTGGTTTTGTCAGGCTCCTGAGGCACTACCAACCCTTCCTGGCCCTGTTCAGCTTGGCCTGGGGACTCCTCCCCTTCTTCCCTTGGGCCAGGACCCCATTTCAGCTCCACCCTGGTTATATAGGCTCTGCCTGAGCTATCTGTTGGGGCACTCCAGCTCCCTGGGTCCTCCCTGGGTGGGAGATGGCAGGGCCTGGCAGCCAGGACCTGTCCTATCTCCCCGGCCAGAGGCAGGGAAACCAGGGGACACCAGGCCAGCCCCAGGCACTGGGGAACAGGGAGAGGCTGAGGCTGGGCTGGGACTTGGCCCTGCAGGTGGGCCGGTCTCAGAAGGGCCCATGGCCAAGCAGGGCTGTGAAGAGATGGAGACTGACCCTGCTGAGGGGTCAACGGAGCAGGGTCTAGCAGCTCCAGGGGTCTTGGGCTGTGGGCAGGGTAGGGGGAGTCCTGGAGGCTGGGCAGGGACAGTGAGTGTTGGTGGTTCCCTTGGGGCCATGACATGTTGCATAATGATCTGAGAATTCAGAGCAGCTGCTCAGTTTAGAACTTTGAAATCCCCTCTGCAATCACCTCCTTCTTCATGGAGTAAAGAAGGTTGCTATAGAAGCTACCGTCTAAATCATGATATAGTTAGGTGCTGAGCATAACGCCTGTTCTTGTCTTGATGGATGACTTTCTCCACATTTGGTCTATAGCTCAGTAAATCCAAATTTGTTATCACTAGCAGAAAGCCCAAGGCACTATACTGTCCTGACAACTCAGGGATCAGGACCTGTCTGTCTGTAATACTTTGGCGTGTGTTAGTGTTATTGCAACTGGACTAATAAAACTTCTGGTTGTATTTGATTGCCAATATTTGAATTTGTTAACAGCAAATTGCTTGCTTCCCATGGCAAGTGGGGTCCAGTTGTGGCCATAACAAGATTCTGAGTTTAACAAATGTAATTGACTTTCTTTGGACCTCTCATTTAAAAATGTAAGAGAGACAGCCTACCAAATTCATACTTAAGTGAATGCAAAGGCTGAGATCCAGTCAGCTTAACTGGTTACTTAAATTGCATTTAACTTTTAGACACCTCACATGGTAGCTATCTTAAAATACCTGTCTAAATGCATATGTAGCCAAGGTTAGTGGTTTTGTTAGAGATTAAAACAAAAAAAAAATTAAGCCAACTATCTGGCTTTCAGAAGTCTCCCAAATGCAAGAAAATTATCATTCACTGGCCCTATATTTCCTGAACAACATTTAAGTTATTCAGCCAGCTAAGACACTGAAAAACTGATGTTTTCTCCAGGATCTATGATTTGTAATTCAGTGCAAGAGTTTTACTGCAATTCCTCTATGTTCACGCTAAGGTATGAAAACATAAATATCTCTGGAGTAAACAATTAAAATCTTCAGCACCTTCCTCCCCCACTTGAAAATTTATTTTGATGAGAAAGAAGCCCGCAACAATTGGTCAGCCTTAGAGTGACATCTACAGTTCAGAAAAAAGAGGAGAGAGGAGCAAAAGTTATAGTCAATCTGTTTTAATCAGGAAACAGGAGTTTACTAATTATGAACTGATGTATGAATTGGGGATATGAAAAGGAATACATCTTATGACAAAGCACACTGGCCAGGCAGCAACAGGAATAACTCAGCCCACCCGTCAGTTCAACCCTTCTGCCAGTAATTTCCCACCTCTACTTTTTTTCTAGCAGAAAAAAGAAAGTTTTAATCCTGGAATAGAAAAGGAACATCAGTCAAGTGTAAATGAGAAATAATCATATCTGGGGAAAGTAGTCAGCTGGTGAAGCAATACTTCTGAAGGATGGAGCACAGAAATTAATAGGAAAGACAGCTTGAGTAGGGATACAAAAGATTCAGCACAATGTATTGTGAGACAACAAAACCTTACATCATCCATGTAGATAAAATTCCATCACCTTACTGGTAACTGCGTAGTCTGCAATATTTGCTTCAATGATAATTAGCAGAACCTATTTTTTTCTTCTAAATGCATTATGCTACTTAGATGATATTTTATGGGATAGATGTATATTCAAAGTAAACAAAACACATGAAATTCAAAAATTAGTAGACATTTCTGAAAGAGGGAAGCATTTAGTATTGGCTTTAATGCACAGATAAAGAAAATTATTCCATCCCATTGATCAGTTCAATGGTACCATGCCAGTACTGATTGGTTTACTTGATCTGATTATATTTCTGGAACTACACACACATTTTAACCCTGAAAACTTCATCAGTGCAGTAAAACTTAGTAATATGCAATGGATTCATATGCTGAAAATCACAAGAGCTGGAAAGGTCATTAGAATGGTCATTAGGTGACAAAAAACGCTGATTGTAAGATGACTCAGGACCTGTTTAGCCACAATAATCAATGATAGCTAGTTTGGAACATGCAAGTCTATTATAGGTCAGCTAACTTTGAAATATGATTCTGAAATTACCTAGATTTCTTTCTAATGCCAAATTATGAATAATCACTGCAATACTTTATTTACAGGAGACTGATAATTTCACAGAATCACAGAATCATAGAATGTTAGAGATTGGAAGGGACCTCGAAAGATCATCTAGTCCAATCCCCCTGCTGGAGCAGGAACACCTAGATCAGATCACACAGGAACGCATCCAGGCGGGCTTTGAATGTCTCCAGAGAAGGAGACTCCACAACATCTCTGGGCAGCCTGTTCCAGTGCTCTGTCACCCTCACTGTAAAGAAGTTTTTTCTCATATTCAAGTGGAACCTCCTATGCTTCAGCTTGAACCCATTGCCCCTTGTCCTATTTCTTTGTCCCATTTCTTTGCATGTGATTAGAACAGCTGTAGGAAAAATGACCAGTACCTACCAAAAGACTCCTGTAAAAAAAAAAAAAAAAAAAAAAAGGATTCCTTTTAAAAGTTTCCTTGGCTTCTTTTTCAGTTTTATTAGTCTTTCAGCATCTAAACACACAAAATTGTGATTTCTGTGTACCAACAATATTGTCTATGCACCAGGATTTGTAAAAAAATGTAGGAAGGAAGAACTAATTTTAAAAGGCACTGGAAAAGATAGGAGGAAGAACAAGGGATGTACCAGAATAAATAACCCATTTGCAATAGACTTACTGTGGTTGTCAGAAAAGAATAGGCAATTTTAAAAGATTTAAACTTTGTGGACATAACAGGTTCATTTTTACTGAACACAAGCTAAAGATAAAGCCAGTATGAGTGAAGGTGAAATGAAAAAACTAACGCACAATAACTATTTTGTATAATTTTAACAGCTTGGCCAATACATGTGTATATGTCCTTTCATTCAGAATATACAGATTCAGGGGGGGTGAAAAAGTGGCTGTGTGGCATTTGCTTGCCACTAGCTAGCTTTAAAACCACAACTGTCAGTTTTGCAGCAATTACAACTAGCTTGTTTTGGTAATTTTTAGTGTGACAACACATTCTCGCAAATAATCCTTTGCCTTGGAGAATTAATGATCATTAGCACTGCAATTACGTATTTCATTAACGTATATATTCCACTGACACTGATAAATATACATTGCTTTTTCTTGTGTTCCACATGAAGTATTTTTCAAGCTTCAGAAAAAAACACAGGGTTTCTTTTCTGCTGGTAAGATGCAGTACCTTTCTTTTCTTAAGACTCTGAAATATATAGTAGGATGTCCACAGATATTTTTTAAATCAGTCTTATCAAGTACTAAGCAATTATAAAATAGAATTCTGCAGCAAAACGGTGATCAATGTTTTTTCAGGAAGTTCTCTCTTATTTCTACTGCTCAGTATAAGGAGGACTAGAAGAAAGCATAAATATCAGCCAAAAGTTGAATAGTTTGTGCTCCTATAAGAATCTAGATCAAGTATAAGAGCTTTGCATCAGCCTTGGTTGGCCCTTGTATGGTAACTCATACGTTAACAAACTGTAAACATATATCTCGCCTGGTCAGCTTGAGAGCTTTCTACTGAAATGAACCATTCAATGATGTGAAAGCAGTAGATGTTCATTATCTAGATTTTTAGCAAGATATTTGACAGTCTCCAATTGTAATTGGAGGGTCCTTACAGCCTGTGCCCACGTTTTTTCAAGCCCCCTTGTTCTCAGGCAGGTGACCCGCACTAGATCCATCGCTGCCTGCTCTCCATGCTATTAATCAAACTCAAGCCAGCAGGATGAGGGAAGTCNTCACGTTTTTCAAGCCCCCTTGTTCTCCGGCAGGTGACCCACACTAGATCCATCGCAAGCCAGCAGGATGAGGGAAGTCAATTCTATCACTTGTCAGACCACAGCAGGAAGATTAAGTCCACTTTAGTACTAACCACACCAACAAGGACATTAGCAAGTTACAGCAAATGCCCCAGAAGCCCTGGTGAGTCGGCAGACAAAGCACAGGGTATATGAGGAAAGACTTACATAACTGGCTTCAATCATTCTGGAGAAGAAAGGCCAATAGGGTCACATACTGCTCTCTTCAGCTGCATTTCAGCATCCAAAAGAGAGGATACAGACACATTCTTCTCACAGATTCACACTGAAGTCACAAGAAGCACAAAAAGATGCTCAAGTCACATCTGCAACCAATGGATCAGCTGGGCCTACTGATACATGAGGCAGGTGACTTTACGGCAAAAGACAGGGAAAATCCCAAGGCCACAAAGGTTTCTTTTCCCTCAGCTGTTGCTGGAAAGAGCTATTCTTGTGTTTCCCAGGTGCCTGCATCGTGTAGCAGAGATGTTGGGGTAGGGAGAGGGTAAGGATCCAAAAAAGTCTGAGCTTCCTCCGCTGAAAGGAGGATCAATTCAGAGATCGCTAGGTGCTTTGACAGCAGAACAGTACCTGTGTTGTTAAGACTGAAAAAAGTGCATATCTTTCTAATGAGCTATACTTAGATGCAAACCCCACAAATACTAATTTTCAAGGACACGACATGGTAAACCATATCAACCATATACATATAATTTGTAAGATTATGTAGCAAATGTAAACCAGCAAAGCAATAGTTTCTTTGGCTGCCCTGTAAAGGGTAAATCTAAGCATTTTTCTATGCATGGTCAAGGGAATTTTTCCCCAGTTTTCATAAATTCACACTAAATTTTGATGTCATTTATACTAAGATCGCAGGTCTCCCAGGAATAGCACAGATGAAATGTCAGAGTCAGAAGTTCCACTTTAAATGAAAGTCATGTTCCAATATCACAGTGAGTGCACTTAGATGCAGTAAAACCAAGCTGTAAGCAATTTAAATCAGCTGCCTTAAACAGCTGTAGCAGTCCATCCCAGACAAGCTTCAGCATTTGTGAGAACAGTGACCCGAATATTTGTTCTTCTTTCTATCGAATAGTATTGCTGTCAGAAATAAAAAGCAGCACTCCGTTACCTCATGCATGCTGAACCAAGGGACAGTAGCACAACCTTATTGATAAAGAATTCTCCAGGGTTTGTGATTCTTCTTTAACAGGACACATCTCCAGCAGCACTGGTTTCTACAAAGCATTTGTGTTGTGCTTTTGTATATTATTCTGCACCTGTTACGCCAGTCATACGTAAAGTAAAATAAGTCTGTTTGATTCAAAGCAACTTCTATTGAAAGATTTATAAGCTTTGCCCAGGCAAAGACTTACACTTGTTAGTAATAAGCAGAAGCAGAAGTGGTGTTATTTCCTCATGTGGATAGCTTTCTGCAGTCTGTGCCTTCAGCTAGTTATTGTACACAAAGGCCACAAGATGGTAGTCTTGCCTTGAAAACAATATGCTGAGTCCCGTTTTTCTAAATCAGGTGCTGGCTATCTCCTCTGTGACTGGGACTTTCAGCTCCTATCCTTTTTCTCTGAAATATCTTGCCATGTATAACTAAAATCAAAGCACAGAGGGTTTAAGTCCCAGTCCAGTTTTCATCATGAAAACATTATATATTCCTAGGGAAATTAAGAAGTAGTAACTTCAAGAAGTTCAGAACACTAGTGCAGCTTACAAATAACACTTGAATTTTAGTGGGGTAAGGCTCTTTCCTTACAGGAAATTCATTATGGTAATTTGGGCCTAGGTCTGATTGTTTCTTGTGATAAAAATAACTGATGGATTATCTGTAACAATCAACTATTTCAGCTTCCACAGCACTAAAAATGTACTGATCATCAGCAATTTTAAGAATCCAGGGCAGGTTTACAAAGACTTGGTACTATCAAGCACCTAATTACAGGATTCTAACACCAGTTTTACAGTTCCATAACTTACTGTAGCAGTTGTTAGTTCAAACTGCATTGAGTAGCTAGTTTCTTCTTCACGTGCTTCAGTGATTCAGTTTTATACACGGAAAGGTGGGTTTTAAAGTACATTATTTATATCAGTACATTATTTATATCAGGTTGCTCAAAGCCTCATCCAGCCTGGCCTTGAACACCTCCAGGGATGGGTCATCCACAACTTCTCTGAGCAACCTGTTCCANCTCAAACTTTCCCTGATCCCAGTGCAGCGAGTTAAAAAAAAGCGGATGTATGAATAGGTGTTAGAAATACAAATCTAAGAAGGAGCTCACTAATGTAGTTCAACAGGTGCCTAAGGTGTCTGAGGGGTACACAACAGTTTTAAAGCTTCAGATGAACAAATTAAAGCTTTTGCCATAAGAGTGCTAACTGGGGTCTGTGGTCCCAATGTCCAGGCTTCAGGCACCTATAAATGGACATCAGTTAATTTCTACAGTGCAATACCCATCCCCTGTCTATTGCTTTCCCACACCTTAACTAACGTGCAGAAGTTTCTATCATGTATGAAGTCCTCATGATGATAGTGCACATTCATTCACATAGCTACGGTTGTTTAACTAGAAAAGCTTTGCATATCTGACAAACAAACAAACAAAAAAAACCCAAAAAAACAATCCCCAAAAATCCCCAAAATAAGTTAAAAAACCCAACTTCCAAGCCCCAAGTTCTTGCAGAATTGTACTCACCAGCACCCTTTGCTATAAGAGCAACTTTGGTGGTGAACTCAGGCATTAAAATCCCACCATTCACCAAGGTTTTTGTGAAGAAAAAACTAACAGAATTCAAATTAGTAGGGGAAAAAAAACCCCAACATTGTAGCCACAACTACATTGGCAACTAATTTAGCTGTAGCTCAATCAGCAGAGCCAAGACTCAGAGAACAATAGAAAATGTATCCATGTCATCTGTGGAAACAGAAATGGAAGAAAAATGAAAATAGTCATACCATCTTCAAAAAAATGAAAATAGTCATACCATCTTCAAAGGCAGAAGTATTATTAACGTGAAAGACTAGACTTTAACTGCTGTGAATGGCAAAATGAAACCTTACAGGGAAAATGTATTTTTAAAAGTTAAAATAATGTGTGATGACAATGAAGAAATACAGCAATAAACTCAGCTGCACATTAAATGCCTAAAATGACCTGTTTCCTGTCCTCATTGTTGTCTAAAGTAGTTTTTGAAGAAAATTATTTCCTTAAAATCATTAAATACTTTTCTTTGTAACAATTATGCATAGTCAGAATGCTTAATATATCTAGCATCTACTGCATGAGTTTAAATCTCTAACCTGTTCCTCTGCAGGCTGTGAATTTAGGTGGCGATTGATGCAGAAAGTAGTTTTGCACACAGCATCTCTGAGGTATGGGACTCCTACACAAGAGACTGCTTTGCAGAGAATATATATANNTTTTCCAAACCCCATGCTATTGCCATCTTTATTTTATTTGTCTTCTATATTCCTCATTAGGTACTTGATCCTGTTTAATAAAACAATATTTGTTGCATGTCCATTATCTCTCAATCCCAGTCTACAGTCCAATAATTGTTACACTTAGGGACCATGGCTCATGTATGAAGAAATTATGAAAAAAATCCTTACTAGGTCATACATATATTTCCATTCTTTAAATTGTTGAAACACACTACTTTCTCTGCTTTTTTACTGAGATGCTTAAGAAATTCAGTGGAATTTTGGCAGCTAAATATGTCTTAGTCATCAAGATATTTTTCTATATGGAATCAAATAACATTCACATATATTTTCATATCAGAGTAGACTGATTTCCAAAATTGTTTTTTATTGTAACAGAAACGGCTTCTCTATAGTCAAACACAGATTTTGCTAGTTAACTTCTGATTAAATGATCAACATTCAGCTAACTAAACTACCCACAATTGCTTGTGGAATACCCAACATGCAGAAATTCCCCCAAAAGTACAGTGCAAATATTAGCAAATCATATGAAGTTGCAGCCTCTTTAACAAACACTGCTGTAGCCTATAAATGATTATGTTCCCTTAGACTTCAACTGTAGCATACTTTGCAACACTACTGGGAGTTCTGGGGAAAAACAAACAAACAAACCAACCAACCAACCAACCAACTAACTACTGCAGGAGTACAACTACGTCAACAGGACAACAGGCATTGGACATGGTTGGTAATAGCAGCAGAAGAAACAGATCTGTGCAGGAGAGTAAGAAAGATAAAAGAATCACGTATCTTCTGAGGAAAAGAACAATACTAGGAACTGATGTAAACAGCTTTGGGGGATTTGTAAGAACAACAAACCAGAAAGGAAAAGGTAGGGAAGAAGACTTCAAGAATCAGTAGGGGAAATTTGACCTAGGTTCAAATGGATACTAAGCACAGAAGAGAAGCAGGTAGGTGTAACAGTCCGGCTAAGAGACAGTTGAATCCTGGAGGAAAGGCTGACAAGGACAAAAGGGCACCATTAAGTGGGAACAGGGTTTTCTGCATACAGGGACTGGAAAGAGCAGCCTAAAGAGGAGAACAGTCTTTGCAAGATGAAGGCAATGGAGTGGTTGTGAAGAAACCAGCATGGGAAGGAGATGGGCAGGCAGAAAGCTCCAGGTCTATCAAAAACAAGAGTTCAGCAAGTATTTCATGCTCTCTGACAAAGCAGGTGTCATCCATTCGTGGATGCCATCCTCTTTCATGCAAGGTGCTGTCAGCTAGAGCTGATACTTTCTTCATGGTCTGGGCTGCTTGTGTCAAAAAGCCTTGTTAACATACACAATAGTGCTTTAAAAACATTGTTGATTTCATTTTGTGTGTGCAATTCAGTTTAACAACATGTTTGCACAAATCTTCCAGAGGACTACCACTTTCTTTTGTTCCCAAAAGGGACACTGCTCATTAAATTAGCAGCTGTTAAATAGTTTATTCTGTTATTCAATGTCTTTCCTAAGTCTTATTTACTATGCACTGTTTGATTCCACTTTGAAGGAAGACCTACTGAGTTATTTCCCTGGGGCTTTTCACTGCCTCATCATTTTAGTGTTTGAAGACCTTGACTATTAATATATCTTTACAACACATTCTAAGTGAGGAAGCACTCTTTTTCACACACTAATCTCATTTTAAAGATAGGATTTTGAGGGCTTCTGGTAATTCTGGGTGCCTATTTTGAGCGATATTGTTATTTACATATCATACAATCCAAGCACTGATTAAATAGATTTTTATCTTGCAACTTGAGCATTCAGCCTTTGGCAATTAAGTCTTTAGAATCTCAAACTGGTCATCCCAATTGTTCAATTCCTGGACTGTGGTTTCAGGACTCTCNCTGGGTGCCTATTTTGAGCGATATTGTTATTTACATATCATACAATCCAAGCACTGATTAAATAGATTTTTATCTTGCAACTTGAGCATTCAGCCTTTGGCAATTAAGTCTTTAGAATCTCAAACTGGTCATCCCAATTGTTCAATTCCTGGACTGTGGTTTCAGGACTCTCCCTGCTCCAGGATCATTAGCAGGGAACTGGCTGAGCCTTTGTCATTGGGGGCTGAGCAGTATTACTGTGTATTACTCATTTATATATTTGTATATATTACTATTATTACAATTATTATTATTACTTTCGATATTATTGTAGTTTAGTTAATAAATTGTTCTTATCTCAAACCACGAGTCTCTTTCCCCTTTATGCCTTTAATTCTCTCCCCTATCTCTGGGAGGAGGGAGGGTAAGAGACTGGTTATTGTGGTA
>VZTO01007093.1:0-53595 GCA_013400615.1 Syrrhaptes paradoxus
TCAAAGGTTGTTTTTTTTTTTTTGACTTAAAGCTTCATTGGTAGATATCTGCTGGGATGGGGATGGTTTGCTGTGACCCCTATCAACAATTTGAGCAGATCTTCTGGGAATCATTTTGAAATGGCCCATTTAGTTCTCAAATATCCAGCACAATCTAGACCAGTGCATGAGAGTGTCTGGGGAATTACTGGCTCTGCTTTTCAGAGATTAGGTCTCTGAAAGTCCTAATAGGTAGAGAGTCAGGTAGAGAGTCAATAGAACTGAAATAAAATCCCTTCTGTTGTAATCTAGGTGTACAAATGGTACTGTGTTGACTAGCAGAATTAAAAAGCAGATTCTTCATAAATTATATGGGTTTTTTTAGATTATGCTCTGCAAATATAGCAAGTTCTTCTGAACTGAAGAGGTGGGTATACTTACAGAGGTGGGGCTTCCCTATGGGAATGATGGTACAGGGAAAGCTTATCATGTAATTAGGAAAAAACAATCAGAATTTAGATCCTCTAAGTAAGCCAAGTTCACTGCCACAGTCAAAAAAAAAAGAGGACTAGGAATCTAAGTGCTTCTCATCAGTGAGAAGTGCTCTAGAAAAATATGTGAAGAGGTCCTAAAGACATCGTGTTGGTTTGGGTTGGAATAAACAAATAAGTGTCACGAGTAAGAATGATCTCTTGGCATCAGGTTCTGGGACTTTCAAATGTCACAAAAAGGTGATTTAAGCATTACAACCCCCTGAACAAACTTCTGGTCTTTGTTAGGGAGATGGTACAGCATCAAAACAGCAGGCAAACTGTCACATCAAATTAAAATTTAGTGTTTACATTTTTTTTGTTGAAGGTCTGCAACCATCACTGAATGTGTCTCTATGCTTCCTTATTGGTGACATCCATTCCTTGCTGCTCTGCAGTTAAATAGGTGCTGGCTAATGAGTTATTGATCATTTGACTGAAAGAGAGGAGTTGAATAGAGTGATACCATGAGGGATAACCCTCTAACTGCCAAATTCACATAGTTGTCACTCATGAATTATCAACATCAGACATCAAAAAAATCCAACTGGGTCATCTAATCTGCCTGCAGACATTGCCTTTAAGTAGGGCCACACAAGAAAAAAGGATAAAACCAGTGTTCACTAAATCAAAATCTTCACTATTTGGAGGAAAGAAAGAGAAGTTAGTTTTGAAAACATGCAAAACTAGAACACTTTTATTAGATTTCCTCATTCTGCCTTTCATTCTGACTTTTTTTACTAAACTGACCTTGTGAAAATGAATGTGTGGATTTCACAGAGGAATCTAATTTTTGTTCTTTGATTGCAATGCTGTGCATCCTGATATATTGCTGGTCACATTATCACAATCTTATTTTAAATTTGGAAAAAGTCAAACATAGAAATACAGGATATTTCCGTGGAAACAGATCTACTATCTTCTAGTCAGGTCCATTTAAAAGCACTTTGACTAATCTCTTTTTAAACACCCTTTAAGTGTCAAGACTGCATTTTTAACCATATGAAAATTGCTCTCCAGCCTTGAGCAAGAAGCTCATGTCTGTAACAAGCTCCTAATTTAGACATTTCCTACTGAATAACTGATGTGATTTTCTATTCATTTTGCTGGTTAGTATGTAGCTTCTAAGCTGATCTGTAATTCATACAGAAAGCCTGCGTACCTAGCTCTAGATTTTTGAGCCTTTCCTGTGTCTAGATGTCTAAAAACTATGAAAAATGCAACGTTGCAAATATAGAGTCTTTTTTGTAGACCAAGACACAAGTTCGGTGTCCTACATACAGCTGGTGAGTTACTAAGCATTGGGATGGGGGGAGGTTATGTTTAAAACTTCAGTTTCCTAGAGTTTTGTCTGCACTGTGGAAACCAGGCAGAGCTGAAAAATGAGTCTTACTGTTTCCTTCAAGAGTCTAAACTTTTTGGGATGGTTTAGGCTTGGACTGGTTTGGAAAGGAGGAGGATAGTGTTGGGTTGACGGTTGGACTTGATGATCCTTGAGGTCTCTTCCAAACGTAATGACTCTGTGATATGTCCAGATATGAACCAGCTGTCTAGGATTTCTATTGCCGTTGCAGAACATCAGAAAACCAATGCAGAGAACCATGTTTTCATGGTAGCTGATTAAAATTAAGGAAGTCATATTCAGGAGGGCTGAATATAAACAACATAATTCCTTAGAGACACTTTGGTTGAAATGCATAGTGTAAAAAATACACAAATGAATCCTCAACATTGTATTAGTATTGTATCACCAGTAAAGGAGGGTGCAGGAAGGAAAAAAAAAATCAAAATGCTTGCTGCTTGATACTAGATGTGTTGTATTTCAGTCTGCAAAGCTGACTGTAGAGCACGGTGGGGAAAGAAGCAGTAGTGGCAGGTTTGCTCCTGGGCTTTGAGACTTGCAGATTGGATTGTCTTGTCTTCTTGTTCTCTTGACAAAGTAGAATATTATTCCCCAACACAGTTAGCAGTCCTTGTCCCACCACATTTCACCGGATTTCCTTGTGTTTTGTTGTTTCCCCTGACCAGGAACAACCTGACTTTTGATTTATGGCATTACTCCAGAGGGGTCTTTATGCCCGCTCACCCTCTTAGGCACAGCCCATTTTATTTGCTCTTTTTCTGGCAGCAAGCCAGACACAATCCTTTTTAAAAAAATTTCCCCAGTGGCTGCAAAAATCAGCTGTAAAAAAGAGAAAGTCCTTCCACACTGGATCAGTGCCCAGGAAGGACATCAGTGCAGGGAGGAGCTGGAAGAGGGATTTGAGGGGAGCAGCAGGGATGGGGAACCCTCCACCTCAACCATCTCAAGAGATGGACGTCAAGACAATTGGGATGCTGTTGTTGCCTGTGATAACTGGATCCGGATTGAGAAAGTCTCTTTCCCAGTTTTGTTAAGCTAATTGCAGCAGTCTCTGCAAATCCAAGCCCACCGCTGTGCATCTCCGTGAATTTCATTTGTTTCCTTCGCCCAGCAAATGCCTCTTTGTAGTGGCTGGTCCAGCATCCCCTGGAGCAGGTGAAAATGGATCGCATCCCTTCATTACACTCAAGAGGAGGAAAATTGCTGTTAAATATATAATGCAAGCTTTTTAATGTCGTGGGACTTCAGCAACAGAAAAAGGGAGATTTTCCTCAACAAATAGAATGAATTCTGTCCATTCCCTTCTGCAAGAAATTATGTGCACTCCATTTCAGTAAATATACAATTTGCAGGAATCTGCTCTGCCTAGTTCATGAATGTAATGTGCCGGCTCTGCTCAGGAGGGGAGCAGGGTTTAAAAACCTTTGAGGAAGAAGAAACCCAACATGTTTGCTCAGCTACTTGGAAAAAAATTTAAGCTGCTCTAGGCTGATGAAAATGTTGTTCTTAAGCTTTTTAAAAGGATTTATCTGCGATGTCCAATTAAAGTATACAGTCATAAAATGGCAGTTTAAGGGAACTGATGGTTAATTCTTACGCACATTTAGTTTTCATTTCATTTGAATGGGCGACTGACAGAAAACAGTTCTGTGAACTTGCTTCAAACCAAAATTACCTCTAGGTGTTTTTTAAATCTAATGCTGAAACATCAGCCCTTTACATAATGACTATGCACACAGATTTTCTAAAAGGAGTGGAGAGTTTGGGAAAGGGGGAGGAATGGTCTCAAATTAGCTTACTGAACAACTAAGTAAAAAAAAAAATAAGCTACAAATCAGTTCATTTGAGCTTGCCTGCAGGCAGCTTTCTCTGGCCTGTGTTATTCCCAGAGCCAATTCAGAAAGAAACATGAGCTCCTCTTGAACATTTTCTCTGATACAGGATATGAGAAAAACATGGATTTGCCCAGTGCTATCAGCATGAATGCTTTTTTCCCTTTGAATTTTTTTTTTTACTCTATCAAGCCTACAAAACCCTTTTTCCTCACAAAGCAGCCCCTCACCATCTGTTCTCAGCCCATATAAACGCTTCTTAGTCAATATGGACAATGCCAGTAGACTCGACTGAACAAAAGCTTTGATTTGACCCATGTAACTTCAGCAAAGTCAATGAAGAGACCTTCATGGGGTTACTTAGTCACTGTTGGTTCCGACTCATGGCCAGAGAGAAAAATATCTCTTTCTCTCAATTAACTGAACAAGTAATGTAGAACAATTAGCCTTCCAGTTCTGCTAAATGCCTCTGTAGCTAGCGAGAGGAAATAAATACATTTTAGTATGAAGTCATAACTCTACTGTTACTTGGAATAAGATGTTTTTGTCAAGGACAAGAGCATAAATAAAACAATCTGTGTTCTGCACTTAGTTCAACAAAAGGAAGGCGTTCTGTCTATTAAATTGGTTTAGGAAAGATCAAAAAGCTTTCTTTCTAGCTTGTTTATTAAGCCAAGCGGGAAATAATAACTTCTGAGCATTCATTTTTGAGTCAGAGCTTGGAAGTACGCTTAGAGTTATTTGTACTGTTTTTATCAGGTTAAAACCCTGATTGTATTTGCCTACCTGAAGCTTTGAATATTATCAATATTGAAGTCTACGAAGGCTTGTTGTGCCAAGGGTATGTCAGAGTGGCTGACAAACGTTTCATCAAGAAAGAACATTTCTTTATGCTGTACACACTTCATTGTCAAGAAGGGTAATTGCTGATACTTATTTTAGGTGGGTTCATTTGTATATCTGAGGGCTGATTTAATGTAAGTGTTACAAGTCGGAGACTGGAGTAGCTGTTTGAAATCAGTGACACTAGGCTAGATTTACATCAAAGCAATTTAGCTCAAAACCTCTTGGAAATGCATTGGGGCACCAGCTGTTGTGCTCTGCAGATCTTCTCCAACCAGATGACAGAACCTGTCAGTGCAGACACAGCCACAGATGAGTTCTAAGAGTTTTCCAAGAAAGATTGCCCATGGTAAAGGGAGGTCTTGGGAGACTTTGTTGTTTGGTCAACCTTCACAATGTTTGTCTGGTTAACCTCACCAACAGTTGTCTAAGAAAAAGGTATTGGTCCAAATTTAAGACATGCTGCAAGTGTGTTGGGGTTTGACTGTATGGTATCCTTGTGCATTTAACCTAAAAAGTCCCAGAAGAAGAGGTTAAAATCCAGAGTGTTGTGCCCTAAAGTGTGATATCAAGTCTCTCCATTCTCTCCTTTTTTTTTTTTCTTCTTCTAATTTTACCTCTTTTCTGTTTCTAGCTCTCTTGTTAAAAAATTATGATGGCCAAAAGATGCAGTAACAAAAAGTACATAGGTAAACACATTGCTATGAGGATCTCTAAGCTAATTGAACTTAAATCTAAAGGAAATTCAAGCATGATTTTTGTGATTTTTCAGTACGGAAAGTGTACTCTGATTTATCTAAATCTACTTACCCAAGTGAATTCATGGATCTAAACACAAAAAAATTCCAAGCACTTTAAAAAGGTGGATTGGGACAATGACATGGAGCTTGCTGAAGGCTTAGGTTTGGCTAGTGAAGAACTCTATTACATATTCAAAACTTTGGTAAAAAGGTCATCATTACATAGGAAGATCATCTTTCCATACCATTAACTTTTTCTGTCCTTTTTTCCTAAAAGAGAGACAAAAATATAATGCATTAGCTGGTTCAGAGCACAAAACATTTTATAAGAGGATACGTAAAACTCCGTGAACTGTATATATCACTACCCAAGGAAATAAACCAAACTTTACAGCCAGAGAAAAAAAATAATGTAATTTCCAGGCAGGTAACCAGTTGGAAAACACATTGAGGAACTTTGTCCTTGCTGTTGTAAAGCAAATTTCTCTCTTTAACAGAGGACTCACTGCTTGGAATATTGGATGTCATGTTTATAGTGGTGTCACTACTGTAACATGGTAAAGCCAGCACTACAGCTGTAGCCTCTGAGCTTACACTCGGTTTTTCTTGGTACCAGAAAGCTTCTTTTCTCCATTTGTGAAGCATACCTCGAGCTGAGCCAGCAATCATGACAAAACTCCACCAATATCACCTTCTCCAGCTGAAACAGCAAATGGCTATGAGATAAACCTGAGCCAACGTGAAGCTGTGCCATGCACCAGAAAAGCAAAATCTGCAGTTTGAGTTCTCTCAAGCATATGCTTTTTAGATAATATTTTATTTCCATTCACTTTTATCACTCTCTAAGTCTTTTTCTTGAATTCCTCTTGGGCAGACATGAGGCAGAGCCCAGACGAGACCCTTCTGCCTCCTTTTCTGTGATACTGTGCTAAAAGCCTTTCAAGGTGTTTTTGTAGTTATTTCCTGCTTCTTCCTTATCTCCCAGGCCATGACCCTGTCATGGAAGGAAATTAGATTTGTGTGACGTGATTTGTTGCTAAAAAACCCCGATGATGGCTGTCTGCTTGTTTTTCTCCTCAGCGTTTGTCAAAATGCTCTAACCCTGCTCGTGCCCACAGCATCTTATCAAGCAGCCAGGGCTGCTGAGGTTAGAAAAAAAAGCATCAAAAAGCCCTGGACAGCCCTGAGGATTCTTGACCCAACACATGTGATTAATTCCCTGCTTTTCCTAGCTGATGCAGAAGAGTCATGAGCAGCTGTTGCCATTCCTGACCAGAAAATGCAATGGCTTATTTAACAAAATAAACCTTTTTTTTTTTCTTTTCATTCAAATGGCAGCACAGCCACTACTGAAGGAATTACCCTTGGTCCGTCTGCTCTTCCCTACAGTTGCTCCAGAGCCACACCTGCCATTCTCAAGCAAAATCTGTGCAGAACCTGTCAAAAGATCAAACACAAATTCATCTCGCTGAACCTAATATCTGGTACTTGGCACATTCTGGACTCCGGCAGGGATTCAGACTTGAGCAGCTCTAGTGGCAGTGATGGATGATTTCCTCTTGTTAGTAAACATTTTCATTATTTTAGACCTCCCTGCAGCCCTTCGCCTTGTCAGCTGTGAGATATTACCTCCCACTTGAGAGAGTGCCAGGAAAGCTTTAGGAAGATCTGTTGTTCCTTACAAGTGACACCCTCAAAGAACAGGGATAGAAAAACACATCTCCAGCATCAAGTCTCTCATCTCTGAAGCCCACGAAGGTCACTTTTCTCTGGTCCTGTTCAACACCCATCCTCTTGAAGATAGCTGGGATCAAAAGAACCTTTAAGAAAAAAGAAGAATCTTTAAGGTCCTTTCCAACCCTAACCATTCTATGATTCTATAAACGATTAAAAGTGGACCTCAGTAAGGATGCAAACACTTGGAAAGTATGATGTTCTGACGTAGAGTAGCTTGGGTGAAGGTACAAACTAACAGTTGGTTGGTTCAGTCCAAGAACTGTCTTTTATTTTCTGTCTGATTACAAGCTCTTGTCTAAAAATCTGAGATGACTTCTGTCCTCTCCATTCACCAAGGAAACGCCACCTCCTCTCTTACATACTTTTTCACCTCTTCCCTGAACTTCAGCAAGGGGATGCTGAAGCCATCAGCCATTCAGAAACTGATTAATAAGGGAGTGTTTCCATGCAAGACATCAGTAAATAAAATCTGGAGACTTCAACACGTATCTGCAGTGTACTGAATCAAGAGCAAAATCTCAGTTTTTATCTTCAGCTTCCCTAATGGTCTGGGTCCAGGGTACTAAAATATCTTCTCAAGTTCCTGGATGAAGGCTGAGAATGATCAGTTGATTTCTCGGATCAGTACAACTTTCTGCAGTAAGGGTGGAGCTCACGGATGCTATTCAGCAGGAACAAAGGACTACTGCAAACCTCACTGTTTTGTGCTCCAAGCATAAAGTGCACTTCTTCGACCTGCCTGTCATAATACCAACGCCAGCTAGCACCTACAGCTTCGAAACAAGTCTCACCAGCACTTCATATTCCATTAAATAAAGATTCTTACCCTTTATTCCCTCTTGAGAAGATGAGATAACATCAGCAGGAGATAACTAATCCCTTGAGGAGGAAGGTGTATAATGGATATTTCCTTTAAAAAATATTAATATAAAATTTTAAGGGAGTATTGAGAATTGGCCTCAGCTTTTGACTGCAGCTGGCTTTTACATCACTCAGCTGCCTCTTTGCAAAACCATCTTCTCATCTCCCAAATGTGAGGTATTGCAGCAGATGGTGAGACCAGAAGTCGGACCATGGGATTGCTCATGAAACCTTTTATTGCTTATTTCCACAAATGGGTCTGCAATGGGCCCCACAGGATGGAAGGACATTGCCCAGTCAAAAAACTTCAAGGGATTCTTATTCATAATCACCCTCACTTAGAAAATGCATCAGTAATAGAAGGGAAATATATTGAAAAATAGAAGTTTCACAAGTTTCAAGAAAAATAAAATATTTGACAATATAATAAATTGCTGCAGTTTAGTTACCATGGTATAACAGAGTCTTTATCTGGTCATTATAGCGTCAACAGCTCTTGCCTTATCAAAGTGTTTCAGTGAATCAGGTGTTCTGGCTGCTTCTGATATGGGATACAAGCCCTGGCCTCTTGGTCAATACATTTGTTTCAGCTGATCATTGCCAAGTAGCCAAAGGGATAAATGTTTAAAACAATCATGCATTCAAAACATCACAATTTAAAGGTTTAAACCACATTGTCAGATTTCCAGCATTAGAAATTTGAAATTTCTGAGCAGATATTATATAGCTAAGCCGAAAAGCAAGATGAAGCCTCTTCATTTGTTCCAGATTGCCTCTGATCTGTTAGGGGAATGGGGAAAAAAAAGGGAGATTCAGGGATCTTCATCCAGTGGCCTCTGAAATATGGTACGAACTATGTGAAGAACACAAAATCCAATACTCCTCAGCGAGACCCCTCTGCATGGGACCCCGTAGGGCTGACCTGCTCAGGACAGAGGTCCTTTGAGGTTAGGCAATAGCCATGTTTTGGGTGGGGAACATTGTATTGAACTTGCTGTTAGCTGTATGAACCTGCATTGAGCCAAACAACGTTGTGAGTCTCCAGCTGTTCTGTTAGACAGAGATGTGGGGAGGGATGAAATGTCCATAGCAGCTTTGTAGGATGCTTTCGCAAGGATGTAGATGACAGATTCTTACGTGACAGAGCCCTTTATGGTCAGTCTCAGAACTTCACCACCAACTTTTTAAAAGTGCTATCATTGTCTTCCAGATAGGTAAGATGAGGCATAGTCAGGGAGAATAAAGATAAAAGTGGCTTGCCCAAGGTCACAGAAGAAGTGACTGACAGGTCTGAAAATAGTCCCCAGGAGTCCTAATTACCAGGTCTCTGTTCCAACCACTAAATAGCAATCAAGAATGATTATGCTGCACATGGAAACGGTCTTACCAGAGGGTTCATCCCACTGCAGCTTCTTTCTGCCAGCTGACACAGGGTGGTGCAATGAGAACATTAGCCTTTCACCCTTCAGGATGCTGTTTGACGAGGCACTAGACTGGAAAACAAAAGCAAGGAGCAGAGAAGAAGCAGCCAGCAGCTGTAATTGGCACCTCAAGAGGAAAGAGTTGAGCTTAGCGGGACTGCTCCGGGCGAGCACAGCCTGGCAAGGCTGGGGAAAGAGGTCCTTGGACTGCTCCACAGCACAGCACGGGGTCTGCTCTAGCTTGAGGGATGGTAGCCTTTGCTAAACTTGTAGTTCTAGAAGCCCTTCATTCCAACATATTTTTAGCAAAAGGTCTCATGGGCAGGTTATTCTGTTGCAGTCAGAGCCTCTCCGACACAGTTGTCCAAATGAGGATGCGGCGTCATGTTTGTTTCTGCTGTGATTCTGGACGATGATTCCTTTGCTCTCATTTTTCTAAATACAAACAGTTGAGTGATTTTTTCTGCACGTTGCTCAAACGTCTGCATTTCAATGTGAGGTCTCTGCACTGCCTTCTCTCATTTTGATATTTCTTGCAACAGCTATCAAAAAAATTATATTAGCTGATTCCCAATTCTCATTTTTGGACAGAATTTCTACAAGTTATTTCTTACTCTATAATTCCAACTCTCAGTTCAACAGATAGTATTAGTTAGTGAATTTATGGCTTTCCAGCCACGGGAGTAATACAATCAATGCTCGCAAAGTAATGAGTTGGGTAACCATGCCAACACAACTTTCATGCAAGACTGGAGGGCAGGTTAGTTTTTAAAACATTGAAAGGGAAAGTAATTAAGTCTGATCCTGACAAGACATACAGACAAATGAGAACACACTGCAAGTCATGCAGAAATCTTTCCAACGAAGAAATAAGGCTAATGCTGCAAATAAAATTAATTCAGCGTTAATGCTGGAAAAAAATGTTCCCTTGCTCAAGCAGTCGTCAGGCAAGTTTTCTTCCTCATCTTGCATATTTGGGTGGACGTTGATCATCCTTTTGTTGCACGAACACCTAGATTGTTTGCTACCCAGTGGACTTTATGTGTGGAAGTGCAACCGAGGTCTTTGTCAGAAAAAATATAGCCAGGTCAGCGGCTGAGTGGTGTGTCTGCTCTTACTGTCTCCTGGAAAGAAGCATGATCCGGTGTGTGTAAGACCCATAGTTTCCCAACAGAGCTTCTCCACTTTGCCCTTAGAGACTTTCAGTGATGGAGACTCCCTGAGCAATCTATTCCAGGGCTAAATTCCGCTGTCGGAATGATTTCTACCTTTACCTATGATAAGGACCCTACAGTCCCTTTGCTGCAGTTGATGGTGATACTGCAGAGCCTGGCTGTCGGGAAGGAAGGGATCTGTGGGAAGGAGATGTTCAGCTGGAGAAGGATAAGTTCAGAAGCAATTAGTTACATGGTGCAGAAGGTAGGTCCACATCCAGGTGGAGCATGTGGGAGAAGGTACAAAGGTAAGAGTGGAAGAAGAATGCAGAGCACCAACAGAAAGCCCATGCAGTAGCTCAGACCCAGACTGTGATGGAACAACAAAATACTTACAATTTGTGATGCTTTCTGCTCTGCTCCACAATGCTCCGTCTCCCTGTACGTCTCCCCAAACCTTTCAGTACATTCTTCCTGTGACAGCTCTCTGCTGACCCTCTAACTTGCTCCAGACCCTCTGAAGATGCCAGTGTCCTCTCCCCTCCAGACTCCTGTTTTCTATTCCACTTCTGGGGAAATCCACGTGTTGATGTTATCTAAATCTATCTAAATATATATATACTATTTTTTTTTCCAACATCCCTTCTTCGTACTTTGGATGAAAGAACTCCAGTGGTTGATATTGGAAGAAGTATCTTCAACCTCTCTATGGACAGTCATGCCGGGGATTATCACATAAGCATTAAAAGCAATGACAGCCGAGGAATGACAGCTATATAGGGATGAAAAGAAGGGATGACATCTTGGTGGAAAAAATATCAAACACCTAATTTTCATTTACATTTATAAATAACATTGTGCAACACTTTTGGCCCCATAGTCACTCTATGAACATGACAATAGGAGCTGGCAAGTCCATTCTGCCTTGCAGCTTTTAATTTTGTTTAAAAATAACACCAGCTTGAAGCTGGCAGAGGGAGCCAGAGTTATCACGTTATGTCTAGTAGGTCCATAAAACCCCAGCCTGGTTTTGATGGTTGGAGCTGTGAGTGTTGGCTAACGAACTCATGTCTTTACAAAGGCCATATGGGCATCGTTAGAAAACACAGCTTGGTGCTAAGGAGACAGAGAGGTAAAATATTAATGTGTTGTATTTTTTTCAGGATTTACATAATATTACATGATATTTTTGACAGACTCAACTTTTGTCCCTTTTTTATTTTACAGTCTCCTCGCAGATCCCATGGGGAAGAACAATTTAGCTGCACACACCCAACTGCACAACTGGGGCCTGACACCCCTCTGCTTAACTTCCAGTGCTGCTTGTTCTTTCTGTGTTATCTTCACCCTTCTCTCTGGCCTTCTTTATCAGCTATAATTAATTCGCTGAGCTCATTTTCCTGGGTTTTATTTTCTTCCCTCTGGGTTTCAGGAGGCTATTGTCCTCTGAGCCCTTTGTTCTCCACGCCTTCTCCTAATTTATAAAATTCCTCATGCTTGGCGTTGTAATTGTCTGGTCGTATACACTATCTTCTCCAAGCAACCTCAGAGGAAAATTTAAATAGTTGTTTTTTTAAAAATCTAGTTTAATTTAATAAATGAACATAGGTACATCTAACATGTCTTCTAACTCTTAGTTGTTCCAAGAACAATTTTGACATTGTCTTTCCCTTGGCTGGCAGCCTTGCCCTCCTACTCCTGTGTACCAACCACCCCTCAGATGGTTTAACTGATTCAGATACAGAGTTCGATTCAGTGTTATTGTTCTTCACTTTGAAGATCACTGCTCCCATTTCAGACCTGCATGCTTGCCTCTTTCTCACAAATACATCAGTTGGTCTAATGGCAAGACATCATCCTTCCTTGATGGCCTTGAACAAATACAGACTGAAATGAACTTTTTTTTTTTCATAAGCAATGCAATTTTCAAACAGCTTTCCCACAAAGGTCATGGAAAGCTGAAAGTTCAGCTACCTTCAAGATAAAGCTTGACTAACACACGAAAGAGATGATCTGACTCAGTTGCTTAAAACCAGAGGAAGCTGGGTAATGAAATCACTATCCTAACTGTGCATTTCTCTCTTCTCATCTCTCTATATAACTTTATCATTTAACAGCTTAGCTGGATCAGTATATGAAAAAGGGGAGGTTTTTGAAATTTTTGTGGATGTATACTCACACAGCAGTCTGAGTCGTCATTTCCACTTGCTGAAGCATAATAAAATTCCTGGGTGGTGGGAGAAAGCAGGACAAGCACTCTGCCTCTCTAGTTTATTTACTTGTCTGTTTTAAGGGGTGTGTGTGTCTATTTTGTTAGCATCACTTACGAGAGCTGATTTTCATCTCCTCTCTCTTTTTTTCTAGCAGCTGCCATGTGGGGCGATTGCTGGATTGATAGTTTGTGGTGCCTCTCCAGGATCCTGAGGGGTTTTTTATTTTCATTTGGGTTTTAATGCTGGTGTTTGGTGCAATTAATCACAAGGATTTGGCTGCTGTGGTGCTCCCTCATGAGTTTCAAACCCTTAGTGTTGCTGCTTTCCCCTGTGAGACACTTAACGGATGCTTTGAATGTCTTTTGCTGATGCTTGGCTTGGGCATCTTTGCTTTCTGAACTTTCGTCTCGTTGGGTCAAATGATGCTCCTTGCTAGATTCATTGACATCAAAATGCAAAAAGTGCTAAGGACACTGAAGGATAAATCTCTAACTAAATTTGGTGGGAGGAAAGCCAGGTTGTGCACCAGGGATTGCTTTGTGCTCCGAGGCAGTGAAAGCTAATAGTTCTGGACCATTAATATTAATGGTTACGTCTTTATCTGCTTCCCTGATTGACTTTCCTTCTACGTTTCAGCACTGGAAATTAGTCTATATTAAACTTACTTTCGGGAACAATGGAAAATGGAAGAGGCTAAAAGAAATTACAGTTTCCATGAGTTTTATCATATTTTATAGTTCCCTATTTATTATTCCCCACTTCTAACCAAACCGTCTACTTCTTCACCAACTATATCAGTAACTCTGGCTGTAGGCTGCCTTGGTTTTCTAAGTCTGAACTGATATTTTAAGATGAAAAAAAGAAGGAAAAGAAAAGGGAAAGAAGGTGAGAAGAGGGTGTAGAGCAACAGAAACAGGCTGTTTAGGAGTGGGAAAGATTTAGATGGGAGTGATGAGCTCCAGATCTTCATTTACTGCAATTAGCTTTTTTCTCCTGTCATTGGTTTGCACTGTTTGTTCAGGTTGGAAAAACTCTCTTATTAAGTGCTTGTTTGTGTGGCCATCCCAAAGGACCCACTGTGGCATCCAAGACTTCCAGGTGCTACTGGAAATACTACTGTTGGGAGATAAATGGAAACTGAGCCACTGTGTAGTGCAAGAGGGAAATGATTTCTGACACAGTGAATGTGTGTCGGCTCAGAATCAGCCGAAGGAGGCTCTTTAGCAAGTTGTCTGAAAACATTCACTGTGCAGGACTTCACAGCTAGAGTCCCATGAAATATTCAAGCCAGTTACTAGTTAATTGACTGGTTTTTTACTTTTTTAATATTTTTTTTCACAGAAGGAAGCAATAAATAAATTCCTTTTTTATGAAAATTAAAAATATCAAAGTAATAATGTCATCAAAAATAAATGTTGTAATTGGTAATGATCTCCCACTTCAAGATAAGTGCTAAGTAATTTATGGAAAATAAACACAGAGAGGAGGCAGAGAAAGGGGTCGCTGTACTTTCGGAAGTAAACTTCGTCTTGTTCCAGACTCAAGTCCAGGAACATCATTGCCAATCTACCGAATGAGCACATAAAAAAATTACAAAACAACAAATGTAAAATGGGAAAAGGAAAAAGGAGGAACCAGTAGGCATGATGCAGCATTTCAGAGATGTGGTCTGCAGTTTCCCATGTCATCCAGAAGAGTCAAGGTGACTTCCATGGGTGTGGGATCAAGACTTAGGAACATTTTATTCAAATCTATTGCAAAGAGGAAAGCTGAGCTAGTACTGCCTTATGAAGACTGTAGAGGGGATTTTTTTTATATTGTCTCATGATCTTTGTGCCTTTAAAGACAAGGAAACAGATGAAGACACTCCTCTATCACACTGTGCAGCTCCTGGAAGTCAATGGAAGTCTAAAAGCTTCAGTCTGGGTGTTGTTTTTTGTGTTTTGTTTTGTTTTGTTTTGTTTTTTTCCACTAGGGAGCTGCAAGTCCTGGAGACCTTCCACAACTTATCCAGTGTACCATACCCTCAGGAAAGCAGTATGCCAAACTGCTGTGAGGTATGGATTTAACCAAAATTTTCAGTCTTAAGGTACCATCACTACCAGGTTAATAAATACCAGAGAACCATACAAAAGATTAATCGTGATGGATGGTTCTTAAAATGCTGTCAAAATTGGTTTATTTCTATTAACAAAGCTGGCCAGAAAGCACTCCTGTAACTTGTCCTAATAATCTTTTTGGACTAGAAGTGAAATTTGTTAAATCTAAGTCCCTTCAGAGTCTTGACCTGCAACGTCACCCTGGTTTAACATCAAAGCAAGTAAGAGTTGCAAAGCAGCAGGAACAAAAAAATAAATTCCATGGGAAACAAATAACATATTATTTATTGTTAAATAATTGTTATGAGCTCTTAAGAGTAGAAACACAACCCCTTTCCCTCCTTCTCTAAGTTATAGCATCTGAAAAAATAAAGACCTAACAAAGACATATTAACATTATCCTTAATTCTTTTTGTCTTTAGATGCTGATGGTTTAAGAAAAAAAAATTCTGTTTGACAATCTCTTGGATGACACTACAGATGGAAAACAAAAAAATCTGAAACAAACTAGAGTGCTAGTTTGTTCAAAGTCCTGGGCTGCTTCCCTGCATACCAACCAAGAGGAATGTCTGCATAAAAGGGAAAGAGAATAAGCAGCAACATTAAAAAAGTGTTTTTTTATTTATGGACCAGACTCTTCAGGCACCTTCACTGCTGAAAAACAAAGCCATGGGCCATGTTCCTCAGCCATCCCAAGCCCTGCAAATGTGCAGAAACTTTGACGTCTCTTGCACCTGGCTGCTTTGTTTGGTTGCAGGAATTCTATGAAGGGTCTTTGTTTTACAAAGGTGACCTTGGCTGGCCAAACCAGAACCTCGTTGCATGGGAAGCAAGAAGGGAGAGATACAAAGAAAAGAAATAAAACAAAACCAGAAGGAAAAAGCTCACAGCAGCAATGATGAGTTCTGCATTATTGGAGTCATCTGGGATTTAGACAGAGCCAGAAAAAGAAAGAAAAGGTCATATTGTCCCTAGACTCTGGTTCGGTGTCATAAAAAAATAAGTCAAAATGGAGAAGAAGTCCTGTTGGTAACCTGTTTGCTTGGGATAATCATTCTTTGTACCTCTAATTCTTGCTACTACCTGCACAGATGCTCTTCTAGGAGAGGCCGAGCAGAGCTGCTGGGGTCTCTACAGCTCCAAGAGCAGCGCAGGACATCCATCCCCTCTGTGTCACCACAGTCCCCCAGTAAGCCATCCCCGCACCCCAGGGTACTTTCAGAGACACTCCAAGGAGTGTAGGAAGGAACTCTACCCAGATTTATGTTTTTGGGGGATTGCCAAATCCATTTGGGAAGATTTCCCTGCCAGATTGCAACTTCTGTTCTTCCCCATAAATTAACTTGCCTTCGACAGAGATGTCTGCAAACAAAATTGTCTCTAATGAGCTTATTCCGGAACGTGTTTTGGAAAAGCATCATTTGCCTTCATCAGCATCTCCTGCTCCTCATAAGCGAGGTTTTTACACAGTTCAGTTTGTGGTGGCACCACAGGGTACCGAAACCCAAATCCAACCCAGAATTCCTGCGATGGTTGGAAAGGTGCATCTTGGGACAAGAATGAGTCCTATGGGTTAAGTATTGATTTTTATAGGGTTAAGTGTTGATTTTTATTGGACCGCATCATGAGACAGGTTCATTCTGCACTTTAATAATTATTTCTGACTCCCCTCACTTCCAATTTTCACCAAAAGGGAGCCTTGTACTAACAGGAAAGTTTCTGAGTGTGTATATCACACTGTTTTCCACTCAGCTTCTCAGAAAAGAACAAGGTTGTTTAAATCCTTTAAGATGTAGTTTCTACACCCAGGTGCCTTTGAAAAATCCCCATTTTATTTAACAGTATAGTGAGTTTTCTAATTTTCTCAGCCTACCCTGCCTCACATGAATCCCTGGCAGAGAAGGGGGGCTGCCTGGTTTTATTTAGCAAAGGAAACCATCAGTTTATGCCTGAAGACAAGTTGTTTCACAAGGTTTATGAAATTGCTACATGTTTTGCCATGCTTGGATTTATGAAAAGCTACGAAAACAAACCCCAGAAGACCATGAACAGTCCTATCCTTTGCTTATGACTGAGCCTTCCCTTGGGTAAATTAGCCTTCAACCACAACCTGAGCTTTAAACCTGTCTGCTCTCCCGGAGGGATGGAGCAAATGCACTTCTAGCCCCTTGCACGCCTTTAATTTTACCACTTCAAACCTCATCAGCATCCCCCAGCCAAGTCATAAAATAAAATTGATGCACGAACCGCTGCGTAAGGCGCTGATCGGTGCAATAGAGAAAGTCAAGTTACACATATAAAATAATCCTTTCTCAGCCCTTCAAGCTGTGTGAAATCCCTCCTTGGCTAGAGAGTTCTTTCTGGAACTGGGAAAGATTTTCTGGCTACTTTACTGCCAATGGAGATGTCTTTAGAAAAGATTCCCAGAGGCCAAAGGCAGAGCTGGGGGGGGAAGTAAAGACAGAATCAAAGACCCAGCAGATAATACTGCAAAGACCTGTTATCCATACGGCTCTGGGTTGCAGTCAATTTTCCTCTTTAATAGGATTATTTCTTTGTCAGATATTTATATTCTCCTGCATGGGAAGTTTATAGAACATGCAGCATTGATATATTAGTGCCAAGAAGATTTATTCATTTAGCTGCTCAAATACTCATCGTAGGCCTGCTGGGAAGGGAAGATTTTCCTCAATTTAATAGTCTTTTTCCTTATCAGATATTCAAGTAAATAGTTTGCCTATAAATACAGGACATGTTGAGACACGCGCGCTATAAATATTTCAGAAGATTTATGTTTGCGTTGCGCATTCCTTTAGCTGGACATTAATGTACTGCAGCTACTACAGCCCATTTAAAACAAAAACAATAACTCTAGTTAATGATAAGCTGTAAGATACGTGCCCACTGAACAACTCTGGGCTCAACCCCTGGGTATTGGCCCCTGAAAGTCTACAATTTCATCCCTCCAATTGAGAGAAATAGAAAAGCTCTGGTACATACTTAGAATCTACACAGGGGCTTCCTGAAACAGAGGAAGCTCTTCCCTTCTTTTCCTCCATCACTCACAGCATTTTTCCATCTCCATATTTTTTTTTTTTAGATTGGCTGTGAAATGTACAGCAATCAAACACATAGAGCAGGACAAAACAACAAAAGGCCAAAGGAAACCATTCCAACAAGAGCCCAGGGTTAAACGCTTCCTGGGGGGAGCTGACGTATAGGAAATTGAAAATAAAGGCTGACAGGTGCTTTTAAGTAAATCAAAATAATTACCAACACCTTGCTTTAATGTATATCATTGACACACCTGATCACTTTGAATGTTTCATTGGTCCCAGCTGTGCAGGTAGAGGTTAACTGGTGCTCCCAGGGGCACAGCAGAATGACTTTCCATCCTGGCAGCCTACAGCTTCTTGAGATACAGGTGCTGCTTATTATTTTGGTGGGGTTTTTTGTTTGTTTGTTTGTTTGTTTTTAAGATACAAGCCTCAGGGGAGGCACTAAGGCTTGGTGGGGTTGCCTAGACATAACAATAGATGTGGTGGTGGCATCTCCAACCCCACCTCTCCTGGAGCCATTTACTGACCAGCAACCCTTCCCACAACTCATTCCGCACCTGCAGGACCACCCAATGCCTGCGTGCCCCAGATGTGTCCAGTTGTACCCCAGTGCTGAGCCCATCACTAACCCCAGGTCTTGAGGAGTCCATACGAACCGACGCATGTTTCCACTACAACAACCAATTTAGACATTTTATCTTACATTGATCCTGTCCTTGGTACTTCCATGGTGGCTAAAAGGTGCCACTTGGTCTTCAGGGAGCCATTCTGTTACCTTTAATATATATATTAAAGGTATTCACTTAACTGCCCCCAAACTCCCCCCATGGCAATAGGGATAACAGTTTAAAACTATATCTGGCTTCTGCTAAGCCCCTGCACCTGATCCCAGGCTACAGGAAGCTGTTTAGCTTGGTTTTAGCCAGACAGTTTTAGCCTTGCATCCGGTGATTTAAAGATAGATTGACAGATGCATCCCCCACCACTCCAGAGGTGCATTGCCAGGGCTGGAAAACCAAAATAAAGAGGCATCGCGCGTGCCACCGCTGGTGAAACTCCCTCCATCTGCGCTGCTGGCACGCGCTCTTCCGAGCCATCCAGTTTTTACCATGGTTGGTGTGCTTTGCCCATGTAGGGACACTCCACCCTTCCATGAGCAGTTTGTTCCAGGGGTTAATTATAATTGCTGCCAAAAGCATTGGGATCACCTCCAGTTTTGGGGATCACCTCCAATTTTCCAGACACAGTCCTTGCCACCCCTTCCCAATAAGGTTGAGCAGCCGTTAGGTTGCAGAACTGGTGTACTGTCATCAAAGTGTCTTGGGATCCCCTTTTTCAAGAAGTCAACAAACCAGAGAATTTTAGGGCAGAGAAAGGGACCATTTCCAACCCCACAGTCATTGTTGTGGTGCTGGCATTTTTCAGCCTCTTCCATCTTTGGTTTGTTGTCGGAGCTCTTGGTGCTGTCTGGGGGGGACAAGCCAGGCCACCAACACCTTTTCTTGATGATTATTAGCTCAGTCTTTGAAAACTTTTTCTTTTTTTTTCTCAACTTTCAGGAAGTTTTCCTNAACCCCTAAGTTTCAGTTTAATGAAATTAAAGGTTTTTAATTGGATGAAGGGAATGTCTTCTAAACTGTCATAGTATTTGTTCTGACCACAAAGCCGTTTAGTATCTGAGGAAATGAAAGCAGGACAGGATCAGCAGTAACAGCCCTGGAAGCAGGGTTCAAATCCTTGATTCTAGACCCAATAAATCCATTTTTCCAACTGTATCTTGTAGCTACCAAGTACAAAGGAAAAACAATTCTTACAATATAAAAATATCTCTCTTCACAAGAAGCTTTGTTTCCTTTTCAGTGCCGAGGCTGTGTCTCTGCCCTCGTTTTTAATGAATATGGCCAATATGCCGAGTTTTGAATAAAGAAACTGTGCAAAAAAAATTGCAGATGCAATGTGTAATGATTCAGCCAAGACCTTATTACCTTAATCCAATTTCATTAGCAGCAATATCAAATTGTTCATACTTACTCGTGCGTTCTTCTTTAATGAAACTCGGTGAGCTGGAAAGCGCAATGTTTGTGTTTACAAACACGAGCCAAAGGCACTCAGTTCTGTGGGTCACCTCAAGCCATGACCCTATGAGCTGTTGGCTTCTTGGACTCTAGTTAAGCATGAGCTTAACTTACAGCCATGGGAAGGTGACCTGTCCCACCATATCCTGGGTGCCCACCATGGTCTCACCCATGCCAGGAGGGGACACGCTCTGCTCTTGGTGGCTTTACCCTGATGTAGGAGCAGGGGACAATGGTGGGTTGCAAAGGTGGTGGGACCAGCCTCCTGTAGCGACCAAGAGCTGGTGGCTGTGGCATGTCATGCTATGCCCACAAAAGTGTCTTGGGGAAGGCAAAACACCTCTTCTTGCTTATTTGGGGACATTCCAGACCAGTGAGACCTGGAAGGAGAGCTGGACCAGAGCAGTTGGTGGTGGGAGGACCACCACTGCCGTTCCATCACATCTCCATCCCTGGTCCTGTGGCAGGGTGTCCCCATGGGCTGGCAAAGCAGTGATGGGACCTCATCCTTGAGGAAGGGGCTCCCAGTGCATCTCCCATCATGCCCTCCCACAGGTTCCAGGGAGCAGACACATCCTCCCGAGCTGGCAGGAAAAGATGTGCTGAGGCTACACCAGTTGTTATTCTTCCAGCTCACGCTGCCCCTCCTTGGACACTAAAATATTCATGTCTGGCGCAGGGTGCTGGGAGGCTGGGTAGCACTTTGTCATAATAAATTGATACTGAATTTTACATGCCTACTGCTTTTTTTTTTTTTTCCCCTGGTCCAAACTTTAGAAATTTTAATTTGCTATTAACACAAATAAAGAACCAGTGTTTTATTCCACATCCGAGAAAGGGTGTAATTTGTTAAATCAGAGAAAACATCCTTTCTTTCAAATTATGCCCAAATTAACATACACGTTAACCTGCACTGTCATCACACTGGAGGAATTACTTTCTTTGCAAACATTTTCATGTTTTTCTAGTCTTTCTCACTCTGCCTCAGAAGTTTTTCATGGAAAAAGGAGGTGATGAGAGGGGAAAAGCTGGCTGAGGGTAGCTGTGGAGTGATGTTCAGAACAAATTGCTATTTCACAATGGAACCAGAACCTGATTTCATCCCAAACCAGGGTGAAAAATTAAAAATATGTAGATTTCTTTAAAAGGAATTATTATGAAGGTATTTGATTTATTCACTTGATATTTCAGCAAAATCAGAATGTTTTCTTCTGACTTTCTGTCTGGACTTTTGCATTATAATATCATCCAGAACATATGTAGCTTTAAAGCATGATACATGAAAAAAAGTCACANTATATCATATCATATTATATTACCATTATGTTATATTAATCATTTTTATTATATATGACAACCTTATATACTGTCTGCTCCTGCAAATCCCTCAGCTCCCAGCATTTCAGTGTGCTTGAAACCAGCTGGAAATAAAAGCAGACCTAGAGGAAATGGGGAGAAACAATGAGCAAAAAGCCATCAGTGCACTGCCAAGCCTCTCCAGCAGTGCTTTGCAAATTATTTAATAAAGAAAANGCCAAATACTTTGCCACATGGAAACAAGACTGAAATAAAACACTGTGATGATTTCCTGAACATATTTCCCAAAATACAATATGTTTCAGTGAAATACTTGGGATAGCCTCAAACCAACAGTTTCCGATGTCTGAAAGGACACTTTGGTAAGGCAGTGCCTATTGCTAGAAAATTTCTAAGTTTTTTTTTTTTTTTTTTCTTTTTCTTTGCAAGATAAGACTCTGCAGATCCCTGCCTCAGAAACGCCTCCTGGACAATCCTGTTGCTTGCAAGCTTACGTGCATGGAGGCTTGCCCTCCAGCCAACCCCCAAGGAGTGGAATTATATTTATTAAAAAGTTTTTTTTTCTATTCCAGTGTACTTGAGCCAGCAAAGCCAGGAGAAGTCTACAGAGAAATATCTCTGCAGTTCCAGCCCAAAATGCAGCTCAGCCGTCCCCAGTGATGACATCAGGTGCTTGGGTTGGAGGTTGCTTATATATTCCATATCTATAATATGTATATAATATTCATAATATACTATGTTATATTACATTATATTATATTATATTATATTATATTATATTATATTATATTATATATAGTATTATATTATATCATATCATATTATATTACCATTATGTTATATTAATCATTTTTATTATATATGACAACCTTATATACTGTCTGCTCCTGCAAATCCCTCAGCTCCCAGCATTTCAGTGTGCTTGAAACCAGCTGGAAATAAAAGCAGACCTAGAGGAAATGGGGAGAAACAATGAGCAAAAAGCCATCAGTGCACTGCCAAGCCTCTCCAGCAGTGCTTTGCAAATTATTTAATAAAGAAAACACACTGACATCCAGCTCAGATTTATTATTCTTTGTGGCCCATGGCTAACTACCTCATTGGCAGCACATCTGTTGAACCTTCCCTTGCATGGCGATGGGTCACTCACACTTGGAAAATGACGTCTCAGCCCCAGACGCTCATTAATTTATTAGAATTATTTAATAATTACGGGGTGGCTGCAGCCTCTTCTTCTAGAAACAGGGAAAGGCAAGGTGATGGACATGCAAAGCTTCCCCCAAAAATCCCATGACGCAACCGCAAACACTGAAGGCAAAAGTCTTTGGACACTGATCCGGCAGTCAGTTTGGCTTAAAGTAAAACAATATTTTCTAAACAGCCCGCCAGTTCATTTCCTACGCTAGCATTATTTTGTTACGTGCAAAGCTCAAATAGATTGAATTTATTGGCCCTAAGAGAGCTCGACATCTTTGTGTGCATGAAACAAAACATTCCCACCTGACCAATAAAATCCTGAGCCGTGATAAATTCACTACAGTGCCTCCATTTTTTAATTCAAACTGAAGCTTCGGCGTACACAATCCATCCTGGGTTGGTTTACCCTACAGTCATATTTCTCTGCGCTTAAACATGGTGCAATAGAAAGGGCTCCCATCAATCCCCACTGCCAACCCCAAACAGAATTTTTCAGTGGCTCCAGCACAAACCCAAAAGCTCCAAGAGTTTGCGTTTGGGATCCTTGGAACTGTTTTCTGAGCTTTCAGTTCAGTTTTGAAGTTTATTTTGCATTATCTTCTAAAATGTAGTAATTATTCTTGAAGGAAAAATTAAATTAATGTTTCCCTTTCCCTAAAATTTAAATCCCAAGGTGCCTGGTCCCTGCCGGGATGGGAATGCACTGGGGTGGGCAGAGGGTGGGCACATGGGATGGGCATCCTGGCATTGCAAGTACCAAACTGTCAGGTTTTGACTTGCTTCAAAAGCAGGATTAATACCGGTATCTAGCTACAGAGATAGCTCCTTATTTCTCTCTATATCTCAAGTCTTCAAATACAAAAATCCTCCCACTTGATGTGATGATTTAATACCTGCCACTGCCTGGGGGTTTTAAAATAAAAGGAGTTTCAATGTTGAAAAAAGGTTGTGCCAAGAACATAAAAAGGGCTGCAGCGTCCATCAAGTGGCATTAATTTTTAGAAATAAACGTGAAAGCTCTAGTCCCATAAACCACACTTTTTTCTTTGGACAAGACCTTGAAAGAGCAAACAGCAAGAGGAGAGAGAATTTGTATCAAAACTTTATTCATTAAACAAAAAAATGCACCATTGGAATAACATTTCTATAAAAAATGAATATGAGACTGTTCTACAGTGCATTACAAAACCCCCATTTTCCTCATGTAGTAGTATACAAGATTGTGTGTAGAAACAGTCACTTCTTTTTTTAAACCATAAGCAAGGTTCCTTTCTCATAGAACAAGATTTACACTTAAATATTGCAGTCACTAGTCTAATTTGGTTAACAACGCTAGAGTCCGACAATTTAAAGAAACTGTTTAAAGGCTCAAAATGCCATCTTTAGGCCTTTTGTAACAAGATTTTTTTTTTCTTTTAAAACTAAGGCTAGTTAAAGCTGTAGTATAACCCCATTTCTATCAGAGAAACATATCACTAGTATGCTAAGAATTTTTGAATTACCTTGCAAAGCCCTTGAAATGGCATTAGCCAGTGCCAGGACATGGAATTAGCAGGCTGGAGCAGCTGTGGGTGTGTGTGTGACAGTGACGGTGACCCGGTGGCATGGTCCCACTGCCCGACCCTCCTGAATCCTCCTGCACCCGGGGCCATGGGCACACTGCAGCTTTAACAGCCTGCTCTAGGTTTCCAGCCAGGTATCCCTTGTATCATAAATTATCCAAAAAAAAAAAACAAAACCAAAAAACCAAACCACTCGAAATAATAAATTAAATATTACTTATAAAAAGTACACCCTCCCCCCCCCAACCGACCCCTATCCCCAATGTGGTGGCGATTCGCAAACGTGGGAATCGCCAAGTTTCTATTTTACAAGAATAAAACGAGCCGTCTCCTGCCGATGTGGCCACCTCGCCCTCGGCAATCCGTGCACAGCATACAGGGAAGCACGCTGGCTGTACCGTGTTCTCCAGCCAGCCCAGACCTGAATGAAGGGATGTGATCAATGCCTTTTGCTGAGAATGTTAAAACAAAAAAAAGGTCACAGAGCCTCCAAGAACCCAGTTTGACACCAGACAGGACACTGAGCACTTAATGGGGACATGGAGAAACAATGGGTAAAACAATCTCTGGTCACCTATGAAGCCATGACATTTTTTGGAAAAAAAAAACCCAAAAAACAAAAAAAACCAAGCTTCTTCCATCCAGCTTCCAGGTATCCATCTCAGAAATGGGGCCAAGGGGGCTGCGGATTTTCCACTTTCTGCTCCCATGGACTTCCCTCACCTACAGCCGCTTCACGATGTAATGAGAAACTCGGTAACGTGGCCAGCTCTCACCCTGTAGATGTTTGTGGTTGGTTTTACCATTGGTAAAATGGTTTCACCATTGGTAAAAACATTGGGATGGCTCAAGATGACCCATGCCTGCTCATGGCAGCTTGTGCGAGCATCCCCGTACGGATCCCCAGCGTTGGGTGCCGGCTAGGAGGGCGTCCTGGGAAAGGACCCTTGGTGAGCTACAGCGGGAATTAAACCATCAGCTCTGACTGTAGAAAAAATACCTGACACTTCCCAAGGGCTGGAAGGACCCAGAGATGGCCTCGCTGTTGACTCACTCCTGCCCTTCCAGGTGTGAACAAGCCCTGCCATCGCTTTGCCTGGTGTTTTCTGGGTCGCACCATGTGTGTTGGTGAAAGATGTCAGAGCGAGTGAGCACGCACCGCGAACATGCCCAGAAGATCTGGAGAAGTGTGTTGTGTTTTTTTTTTTAAATTGTCTAGTCCTGAAAAATGTCAAGGAGGGAATTCGGCCAGATGTGCAGCATCCTACCTAAGGATGGTGCTAGGAAAGGGTTGGTGAAAAGGTGCTCCTGTAAAAAACTTCAGTAGCAAAGCCACTAAAAGCAAAACTTTGGCGGTATTGATATCCAGCCCCAAATCATGATATAATCAAGATCATATGCAAGAACAGCAAACAGATTATCCTCTCCCTTCCAAAAACTAAACAGCTTCTCAAAGGGACTGAACCTTTTCTCTATAACTGAGCACCTAAGCAGACCACAAAGATGCTGAGCCAGGGAGCCCTCAGCCTTTTGAACCATTGATATTGCTCCATTTTTAGGCTTGGAAACAAAAAAAGAATGGGGGAAAAAAAAAAAGAAAATAAAAACCCCACCTTTATTTGGCTGCTGGGTTTGTTTTTTTTCATCTGTTTATGGCAGCCCTATTGTATTGATTAGGCAATGATCTTCCATCAAGCTTCACGATGGAAGCATGCATTGACAGATTTCTCATTACATTTTTTTGGGGGAGTGTCCATGGGTGAGATAGTCACGGGCTACAAATATTCTGACAGTTGAGGAATTTGTCAAAATCCAAAGAAATTCTCAGCCAAGCTCACTGCAAATTAAACAGAGCACCATCAGAATATAATGTGGAAGCTTTCTGCTAGAACATTTGTTTGAGTTTTGCAAAAAATAGTTTGAGTTTTGCAAGTTCAGTAGTTCACATGTAAAGTGAAATTTTCCAAGAAATGTCAGGTTAGTAATTAGTTAGGAATTGTGCTAAAATCATTCTCAAATGAAGGCTGGGAATGTCCCCAAAGCTCCTTGGGACAAAAACACCCAAATTTAGCATCATGTAGCTCAGGAGAGGGGAGGGGTACAGCTGAAGGAAAATAAAAAAAAAACAAACCCCAACCAACCACAAGCTCAGTGTTTATATGGAATAATTTAGTTTTACTGACAAATTCTGAGCTTAAATGGAAGCAGAAAATTTATTTCTCAATTTCTGTATTTCTATTTGTGTCCTGCTTGGGCTGAGCCAATGGATTTGTTCTGTCCTGCGGACAGAGGACACGAGTACTGGTTTCAGCAGGGACCTTGGCCTTGGTCTGTGAGCGTTATCGATTTACAGGGGCTGAACCTGAAAATAGAAATGCTTCAAAGGGCAGAAGAAAGGCTGCGCTGGCGGGAGGGCCAGATCAATCCCCTGACTTCCAGGGGTTTAGTAGTTAAGCCGAAGAGAGATGCCTGAACAAAACGAAGATGTTGATCAATAGCAAACTGCCTGGACTCTACAGCGCTGGTGTCCAAACCAAACCAAATCCAACGCGTCTTATTTTAGGCAGTTTGGGATTGTTATGCATTTGGTCTGGGATTAGTCTTCCATGATGAAAAAAAAGGTACAGTGAGGCTCTCTAAAAGTCTTGGGGGACAGTTTGTGTTCCCAGCTATCCTGCTGCAAATCCAGGATAAGAGATATTTCACCAATAAGGGAGAGACAGATCTGACCTTCTGTTCCTATTTCTGCAATGTCCATTTTTTTTTGCAAACAAGGGCAGGGAGCTATTCAAAAGCTGCATTAAGCCTTTTTTCTTCGAGTGAAAACGGAGGCAGTGATTTTATCGGTTCTAACAGCTGAGCTCGGTTTCACTGTGAAAGATTTGGACATTTTATTTTTAGTTTTCGGTTACAAATCTTGAAGAATGGGAAAGCTCAGCCTCCCGTGTGAATGAGATTTCCTCCCTCTCAAGAACTATTTCATTAAAATCTCAGTAAATTGAAAAACAAGTCTTTTTTTAAAGGAGCATTTTCACAAACACACTGGAGTTCCTAATGAAGTATTTGAATTCCTCCTTGACATCGGATTTCCTTTTCAGCACGGGGCCGTAGAAAATAATCTGAATTATTACTTCTGTTGCAGTGCCATTTTACTCAAAATATTTTATTCAGAGATTCACATATAATTACCCACCTAATAAAAGGAGCTATTAGGTTGTAAAGATCCTATCCTTTCCATGCTCTTTTAAAATTATGACCCACTCGAGCTTGAAATCAAAGGCAGAGCAGAATAGAATAATTCATCTGAAACGCCCTCATTGGGTTTTGCAGCCTCCTAACTGATAAATATGCAAATCAGCTCCCTTTTGGTGATTCAGCTGCATAAACAGGGATTAACACTGAATGCAGCTGGAAATGTAGCGCTAAAATGTATGCACACAAAATTTAGTCGATTCAACCTGCTATCTCTGTCAATAAACACTGTGAAGCACTGGGGCAAGGAGAAGGAATCCCTAAAGATGGTTCGCGGTGTTTTGCTGCTCTTTGCTCGCTCTTCTCATGGAGCATCCCAGACCTCAACCAGGAAATATTACGCTTGCAGAAAATCCCTCCTAATTAATTTAGCAATTATTTACCAGCTTCGGTGGTTCTTCCCCCAGGCTCGTGTCCTGCCCATAGAAAGCACCCAGCACCTCCCATCCCTTCTGCCCATTATCATCCCAATGGTCCTCAGATGGGAGCCATCCTGGGGAATGCAGGAAGGATGGGAAAGGCTCGGGGAAAATTCAGCTCCGATTTTCTCTCTGCTCTGGCCTGTGGTAGCCCCAGCAGAACTTCCCAATGTCATCACAGGGTGGTGTGGCACAAGGGCCACCCATACACAGACAAGTTTTATTACACATAATGACGGCGTGTCAGAGAAGATTGCATATTACATCCCCTGTTTGCAAGTGTACGCCGGCTGGCTGGCAGCAGGCCACCGATGCAGACTTTTTTTTTCTTTTTTTTTTCTTTTTTTTTTTTTTTACATTCCCGGTTCTGTTTGCCATACATAAAACATGAACTACGGGAGGATTTACAAATGGTGGCTAAAATGGCTGAGTTCTACAGCGACTCGCTAATCCCCATCACTCGTGCTTGATGATCAATGGAGAAGAGAAAAGAAATGAGTTAATTTGCCTTTTTTTCATTTTGTGCTGTTGGGAAAACTTCCAAATTTTTGACGTGGTGGTGCGATTATTTGCTATGGGTGTTTTTGTAGCCAGTAATTATGTATTTAAAAGGAAAAAAAACCCTAATAGTCTATGTTTAAAAACATACTCGCATGAGGCACGACTAGTAGATCTAGACAAAGAGCTACAAACCTCTATGGAGTAAATAATGAGTTAGTCATGACAACTTGAGCTCTACGAAGACTAGGGAGATCAAAATGAGCAATATGGTGGCATCAGCTATGACTCCATGGTGATGAAGTCATTTGCCCCGCCACGCTTCCATCGCTTTAGATGCCAGATCTACAGTTCTGTAACATTTCCATTAATAATCTTTCCTTTTTTTTTTCCTTATTTTTATCATTCATTTTGCAGGAATCCTCCTTACACTGAAGGAGTGGTACCGGGAACAAGATGATGATTTCATGGGGTGATGGTGTACGTGGGTGGTATGCGTGATATCCTGGTATGCTGCAATGCTCCAGGATAATTATCGCTTCACGGCGAGCCGTCAGAAGGCTGAGCCTGTGATAGCGTTGAGTTGCTTCATTAACCCCTCCAAACTGGCCATCTGTTCGCTCAGATCATCCTGCTCATAAACCTGTGAGTGAACAAACACATACAGATCAGTTGGATGGGAACTGAACCCCCTTCCAGAGCCCGGAACACAGCCCATGGTGGGGACATCCGGGGGTCCCCCCCCCAGGACACCTTCCCTATGTGGTCCCCAAGGACTCAAGGATTGTCTGAGACTTCCAGGCTAGACAGCAAAGCCTTTGTGGGCTCAACACATCCACTGAAATCCAGGGGTGACCATGCTCAAGCAAAATTAAATATTAACGACCCTTCCCAAGTCCCCGTTTCCCTACCTCCCTCCGTTACGTTGCATGTGTCCATACCTTGGGGACTATGAAAACATTTTTTATCACCCAACTGAGACATCTATCTATCTGTCATGCTGATTTAACTATTCCCTCTCATAGGCTGTAACTGTTTGCTCAGCAACTAGCTGAACTTCCCAGCCCCTGCTGGTGGTTGGGAATTTTTACCATTGCCTTTAGCGGGAGCAGAGGACTGGGAGCAGTTTTCTGAAAATTGCCTACCTGTAATCCTTCGGGGTATGGTTAACTGAGAATCTGCAGCAAAACCTTTAAACAACTAGCACTGCACCTATTCTTGGGAATCACTGACCTCAAAAATTACTAAAGCAAGAGCAAGAGGAGGGATGATCTGCTTTTGGACACTGAGAAGGAGCTCAAACGTTGGTTATTTATGTGGGTTTTACCCAGTAAAAGATCTGTCAGTGCTGCATCAAGCTTAAAAAAAAAAATCCCAAATTTTAGCCTTTCTCCCCAAATGCTGACCTAACACTGAGCTTGTTGCCTGCACCGTTATTGCCTGTAGCTGCCCTCACACTTGTGGAGCTTGAGTAGGCTCTCTCCTGGAGGTAAAACGTGATGCCATGATAAAATATGTCACTGAGAGCTGATATTGCACTTTGGGTTATCCAATGTCCTGGATAAATTTACTCCTTATGCCACCAGTTTTACCACAGAGGTCAGTTTCCTTCCCATTTCCCTTCCAATAGCAGAATCCAGGTCTCTCACATCATCCCACATCCCAGCAAAATGTGAGAACCCTTCTGCGACCATATGCAGAAGTATATTCTTATGCGGTTGATAATGACAAGCAGGAATCAAACGCTCTTGTCCTGCATCCATCAGGACAAAACCCTCCATACCCACATCTAAAGCAAATAATGTTTTTTCCTTTCCTTTTAGCCAGGAAATGTAAAAGGATTCACTAGCAAGCTGTTGGGCAAATCACCCCTATAGTTCTTAGCAAAAAATTCCCTTGTGCAAGTAGATAAGAAGAGGTGATATACAGCATGTATTAAATATATTTATTTTTTAGCTTATTCTTTTTCTTTTGCACCATTCCATCTTTTGGACCACGTGAGACCTTTCTCTACAGGAGTCTTAATAGGAGTGAAGGCATTATTCTAATTTCACCATCTTCCCAGTTTCACTTATCTACCTCTTCAATGCTCTTTTTCTCACCATTATCTGCTATTACTATATACTCATTTTGCCTGCCAAAATTATTTCCTTCCCTTATCACACTTCTCACCCCCACTTTCTCTTCTCCCAATATCTCAGTGTGCTCAGGAGACGCTGTGCGAGTTTTCCCGTGGATCACATTAACACCGAATTTAAGGTCTTGCTCTTCTCCCCTGTATCACACACGCCAAAGCCCATTAAACTCAACAGCAACGTTTTACCAGCCACCAGAACTTTTTTTCTGGATTTTTAACACCTATCAGCTCCCTAGGTAAGGAGGAACAGACCATTATCCAAAAATTAATGTGTAGATTGGGGTCTAGAGAATAAAACCAAACGGTGATGAAGCTTGCAAGAAGGTTGGCTGTGAAAGAGGGGGTCTTACATTGGTGGAATCCTCCGTGGGCTTGGAGCCCTCCTCTGCAACCTCCGGGGCCGTGGGCACTGAGACGGGCAGCAGCGGTGACCTGGCCTTCCCTGCCAAGCCCAGGGATGCCGTCTTCACCTGAGCCTTGGGGAGGTTGGGCCCTGGAAGAAGAAAAAAGAGTCACACTGAGAACCTATAGGTACAAAAAAAGGGATTGAAGGGAAATGTGGGGATTCTAGGCGAAAGGCAGCTGGTTTTGCCATTGCTGCTTGGCTTTTCAGGTGTCAACATCCCTACAGACCCTGCTTCTTCCTGGAGGAGCATCAGAGCCAGCACCAACACTTTCTAAAAACTTTTCAGTTATATTACTTAATTATTAATTATCTCTATTCTATATTCAATTATATTATTTAATTTGGGACTCTGCTCCCCATAAAGGACTCATGGCCACAGCAGGTTTGCAATTTTCTTTTGCCATTATTTTTTTTTTAATGAATGCTCTTGTGCAAAACCAGAAGTTTTCATGCAGGAACTGGAAATTTTCCTGGGAAAAAATACCTACAAACCAGTCACTCCAGGCAGATAATGAAAACCTGGGCTCCGTGACCCCTGCCTGGCAGGGAACTGTGAGTTTGATGTTGCATTTGAGGGACAAAGTGAGACCGAAGAGCAGAGAGCAGCCAGGTTGGGGGAACAGTAGTTCATTTCCACAGGTCTCTATTTTTGTTCCTAACCCCCTCCAGCTGACAGCAGCCCTCCACGTGGGTCATGGAACAAGCTAAAATAAAATATTGTATTTCAACTTTCTCAAAAAAAAAAAATAAGGCTCTTTCGGACTTTTTTTTCTAGCTTGGAAGGAGGAAAAAAAATCAAAATAGATGTATTATTTTTGACAGAAAGGTATTCCTCTTTCTAAGCAACTCTGCTGAAACTCCTGCCCAGCTGCTTGGCAAAAAAAAAAAAGGTGTCAGCAACAGCACGGTTTGAAGGGCTGGTCTTTAAAGATGCATTAACTGAGATGTCTCAGCTCTCTTCGAGAGGAAATTAAAAATTCTTTGTGTCTTTTAATGATGTCAAACATAAACGAATAAAACCTTTGTCCTGGACAAAGCACACGGTGCTCGGCTCTATGCAAGACTTAAGCAGGCAAGACATTGATTTGAAGTACACTGGGATAGTCTGAAAATTAAAGTTGCCACACAAAGCCCAACTGAGATCACATATCTCATGCATCATAGATTCAAGGCCAAAAATTTCAAGTTTTGTTGCTGACAGAGTAATCCTGCTCTCCCTGAATCTATGGCTTCGGGCAGGTTTCCATCTCCCATGGAACTTGGGCACAATTTTTATTCTTCTCATTTGACTCCCATTGAAATCAGGAAGATGAATCATAAATAAATGGCTCTTTTTTTCTGTATACTTCCTCCACTATGACCTTTAGCAAGTTCCCTGCCTTTTTCTGTTAAGAAAATGTGTCCTGTAATAGTGATAGTAACAACAGCCACTGCTTTAGTAGCTATTGTGCTTATTAGGGGTATTAAATGCAGCAGCCTCAGTAAGCCAAGGAGGCTGTTGGCCATTGCATCAGAATTGGACCAGAAAGAGAAAAATAGGACTTGAGACACTCAAGCCTTAAAACATGGGTAGAGGAAGGGGTGTCCCAGGGACGAGCCACAGGACACATTTGTATGAGGACGCCCATGGCTCTGGAGCTGGGATGCAGGGATGAGGAGCATGGGAGATGTCTCCAGCCACATGGGATGCACAAAGGCTTGCTCCAAAATCCCCATCTCAGATCAGAACCCCACCGATTTTCCATCTAAAACCAAACTGTCTTTCCATTAACCTGAAGTTTAACTACTCCTTTGTTTTCTCCATCACTAGATTCCCACCTGATCACCCCTCTTTTCTTATAGATCATTAACACAGCATGAAAGCAACACTCCTCAGCCTAGAGCAGCGCTGCCTGGAGAATAACTCCAGCCAGCCGCGGAGCTGGAGCATCCATGTTCTCGCTCCCCAAATCCCCCCAAACCCTGGCAGTCGTGACAGCTCTCTGTATTCTTACAGCTCCAGCGAGCAGCCAGGAGACAAGAGGTTTAGATTAATTTTCCTGCATTTCAAAGAGTTGTGTTCACATTTTTAATTAAAGGCAGAGAAAACACAACGGAGCAGAAGAGAGAACAAAATCCCTCCCGAAATCCAGTTGCCAACATCCTGTTCATTAAAAGTGAGTTCCAGCAAAGGCTGCAAGAGAGGGGCAGAGAGGGAGAGATTCGCAAACACCCTTTCTGTAAGGCAGAGGATAGCAGATAACTCCCATTTAGCTGCAGCTCTGAAAGTGTGAAAGCTCAATACAAGCTAAAAGAGATTGCCACGAAGATAGAGTCGCTCTTCCAGCTCCAGTTTAATAGCTAAAAGACTTCTTTAATCACTGGGCTTCAGACTTCCCTGTATCGCAGAGTAAGAGTCGAAGATACGGCTGTCCCCAAAGATTCCAATCTTCTAAGCGCTGCACATTCAAATCAGTTTTTTAAGAACGGAAATCCTTTTCACTTCTATTTCTTAATAAAAAAAAAGCTTATTTCCAAAGAAGAGGTGGGGGCGGGGGGGGGGGGGGAATACAGGGGAAGGAGAAGATGGGAGGGGGCATATCCTACANCTGTGTGTCACTCATTTGTATATTTTAATATTTCTATATTTCTACATTTCTATTTTTCTGTATTTATTTCTATATTTCTATATTATTATTACTATTATAATTATTATTTTCAGTTTTATCATAGTTTAAATTTTTCTTAACTCACTGACACTCGAAACATACACCTAGCACTTACCAAGAAACTCACAATCCTGAATCTAAAAACCAAAGTGAAGGGGACAGCATCCCAGGCACGTTAACTCTTAGCTGCCTGGTGCACAGACTAGCTCCTCAACATTTTTTTTTTTACCCCCAAGTGCTTTGAAAACACCTGCAGCGCTCAGGAGAGTGAACCACAGCTATGGCCCTTCCAGATGCTTATGGGTTAGATACTCAACCCAAATTGTCTTCTTTTAACACAAGTGACTTCGCATCACAACTTGTTTGATTTTCAGAGGCTTTTGGAGAAGTAAATATTTGATGTGGTGGCAAGGAGCTCATGAGAAATACAGAGTATGTTGTTATTTTAATCCTCTAAATCCCGTGGTAAAAAATCACGTTTCTCATATGTAACTCATTAATTGCAGTAATTGGACTTAAAGACCCACTTTTCTGCACAAAGACAGATGTTCCCTCCTGGATATTGTTAACGAGAAGCCATAATGATGATTAGCAAGTTCCGTTTGTGCATTTTTTTGCCCTTTAGCTGACAGAAGCAACAGGCAAATCATTGTGCTCAGAACTAAATTGAAGGTGAGAAAATTGTCCTTATGCACAGCTGAGTATTGCAAGTTCTTCAGCACATATTTTACAGAAGTAACCAATTTCCAGGATAACCCCTGTAATGTGTGATCAGTCCAACAGTTGAGCCGTCTTCCCCCAAAGGACATTAAGAAGACCAAGCAAACCTTGAAGAAGAGAATTCTGACTGCAGAAGGTTGACATGCTAAGTAAACTAATTTATGCAAATGAGGTAATAATTTAATTAAAATAATTTTGTTTTCTACTATTGTCCAACTCAGCAGGACTCTCAGAAGCAGAAGAGAGGAAACCAAATAAGCTGCAGAAATCAGAAGGTAATGTCAGACTTGTAACTCAATGAGGATAATCTTTCCTGGCCCTGCATCTCGTACCTTTTCCACAATTTTTTCTGTCCAACAGGACAAAAGAAAAACACTGTGGGTGCCATTAACTAGAACTTCTTCTAGTCACAAAGACCCGCAGGCACAGAGGAATCTGCACGGATGCTTCCACAGAAAAGTACAACAGACAATCACAAACCTATCAAATACCACTTACAGGTTATTTGATACTTGCCCCAGTAAAAAATGTCAGTTTAAATTACTTAAAAGGTGAAACAAAGGTGAGAATAACATGTCAGAGGGGGTCTTGGTGTATTTTTTTTTCTTTTTTCCTTTACCTACAAGCCAAACACCACTAAGCCAGAAACCACCAACCAGTGCAGTCTCACATGAACAAGATATTAACAGTCCATAGAAAAATCAACATTTAATTTTATATTATGATACTTACTACAGTCCCTGTATTTTTTATTTTCCTCCAGTGAAAATAAGGTCCACAGAGGCAGGGCAAGTAAGCGTGCTAAAAGAGAGCTGCAGTTGATGGGATGATCCTACAGGTCTTCAAATCAAAAGAGGCACAAAGAAGAGAAAAAGAATACGAGGCAAAAAATAGAAAATAAGGAAGGAAAAACCCCAGTGAGCTTGCTCTCATCATCAGCACATATTCCAAATCCTTGTGAGATGTCAAAACAGCTGCCTGAAGTAGGTTCTCCTCCCTCACAACCCAATGGAACCCCAAGCCAGCCCAAAAAATGGGCTAGAACAATAAAGTAATCTAAAACCAACAAATGAGCTAGAACATAGTCTAGGATCATAAAAGTGATCTAGAATAATAACAGTGATCTAGAATGAGCTTTAGAATAATATCTAGAATCATAAAGCTATAAATCGGCTCTAGGAGAAGATGTAGGATAATGTTATCTAAAATCAGCTCTAAAATTAGCTCTAGAATCATAAAAGTGACCTAGATTCACCTCCAGAATCATAAAGTTATCTAGACTCAGCTATAGAATTAGATCTGGAGCACGATCTTGAACAATGAAAGAGCTAGAACGTGATCTAGAACCAACAGGTGACCTAGAACATGACCTAGGACCAGCAAGTGACATAGAATGTGTGCTAGAACACGATCTAGAACTACAAAGTGAGCAAGAACATGATCTAGAACCACTTCCCTGCCAAAAACCCCACCTTCAGATTTCCTGCTTGCTCTGACTCCACCAGCACCACCCCAGCTCTACCAACACCTGACCGTAAAGATCTCATTGCCTGTCAAAGGCCCTTGGGATGTTTTGAACATCTCGGTTGTACAAAGGCAACAGGCAATAGAAGAAGCAAAGAACATACTGATGGCTTTACTCCCCTCACTAACCAAGGACAAACTTTTGCTTCACAAGATTGTCACCCCCAGCTCGAAGGCACCAACAAGGTGTTCCAGAAATGTGTAGATGTGGTGCTTCGGGACATGGGCTAGCGGGTTGGGTGGTGTTGGGTTGATGGTTGGACTTGATGATCCTTGAGGTCTTTTCCAAACTTGATGATTCGATGCTTCAATGTAGAAGTTAGTAGGAGTTAGCATCCCATGGAAGGATGCTCCTGTTTAAGTAAGACAGTGACTCTCAGGAGAACGGAATATGTAACTATATGAAAAATGTTATTTGAAGACTCAGCTGTTTTTACACTACAGGTGAGAAAAAAAAAATTTTCATCATGAAATTGAGTTTCTGAAAATGACTTTTGCAGTGCTAATCAATGAAGGCTTGGCTCCTTCCACAAGGGAAATTGTTCTAGAAGTTTAATTTAGAAATATTTGATAGTAGGAGAAATAAAATAACCAAAGAAATAAAACTCAAAAGAGAAACAGGTCATTTAATCACTGTCCAGAATATGGAACCCAGTAGGTGCTGGGGCTGCCTATTGGGGAGGCTTTTGAAATAGCATCAATGAACGTCACACATTTTTCTGTGCTACGTCTTCAAAATAGATACACTAACAGTGAATTTGGAAAGGAGACTTCAAGACAAAACCAACACAGACTTCAAATAGATGGAAACATGAGAGTGATTTTTTTTCTCTGTCTTCTCAGCTGCTCTTCATGTTTTTAATCTAGTTGCTGGAATTACTATGTGGGATAAACAAATGTTAGGGAAAAACCGACTCATTGGCTGCAAGAGCTCAGTGCTAACAAACAGTCCCAAATGAATACAGAGAAATTGTTCACGCAGCGGAAAAACTTTTCTTTCTCTGCTTATGAAACACAGGAACATCTCATTGCTCATTATTAAATCTTTCTGTGGATTTACAGTATAATTATTCAGATAATTTTTTTTTTAATTATTTGACTGCTGTCTTATATTGAAATAAATCACTGATATCAAAGGGGAATCAGTCCATTTATCCAGACAAGCACCCCAATCCACACTTCACTTTACACCTCCCAGGAGTCCCACGGATTTTAATGAGACAACTCAGGTGTCTCGAGTTATCTGCAAGCTAATTAAACTTCCCTGCACTGGGGCCAGATTTCTCTAACAGACGGGACTGACCCTTTCACGACACTTCTGTGTCAATATATCTCCCAGCTGAATGGAGGAAGCTTGTTTTCATTAAAAAAATGTGGAAGAAAAAAAAAACATTTTAAAATTGAAGTGGGGTTGGGGGGGGCAGGTAAAGGCTTATGAAATAAAAGAATAATTTTCCTCTGAAGCTGGGAGTTCCTAGTGCTAAAAGCTGGCATTTCGGAATAAAAGGTTCAGGAATGAATCATTCCCATGTTTTCAGTGAATTTATAGACCTGGCTTATTGTAGACTATGATAAAGAGCAAGTACACAATCTCATTTACACTCGTCATTAAAATAAGAAAAAAGAAAAAACCAAACTCCTACACCAGAGAGATTTTTATACCCCATTAACAAAAGAGTTCTCAGTTGCCTTGAAATTCAATAACTGAATTCAAATTAGAAGCAACAGGTTTCATTTGTCTTTTACATTGGCACTTCTTTTTTTTTTTTTTTACTGTGAATGGTAAACTTCCTCCCCCCCAAAAAGGACCCAGATTGGGTTGTATAGCTAATTAATTAGAGCTAATTGATTGTTCAGAAGAAATGCATTCATAAATTAACTCCCCACTTCACTAGAAAGGGGATTAAACACTCTATAAATATAAAGTGGAGAGTAATTAAACTCAGACATCTAACACCAGAGGATTCTAAGTTCATGCCTCCAAAATTTGCCTCATTTGCAGCCAAAAGTTTTATTCTTGGGATTTCCATCTCTAAACGCTCCACCTGAGCTCCGATACCTGAGACTTTGCATAAGAGTGATTTCATCAGGGCTCCTGTGAGGAGCACTCTGCTTTCAGCACAACTGAAAATTCTTTCTATATTCACTTTTATAAAGATGGCTGTAATTTCAGCATCTGTTGAGGCCCCTAGCCCTTGCTATTTAAGATTATCATGGCCCAGGATTCACTGCTTAATCCCAATATATCTTTTTTTTCCTCTTGATTATTTATTTCCTCTTATTTATTTGACCGTTAGCTCACGGTTTTAACACTGGCTTTGCAAACCTTCACTCTTATCTTGTTTTTCTGGTTTTTATTTATTTATTTATTTTTTCTTACAAGGGATTTAGGGGAAAAAAGAAATAAAAAAGCACAAAAGGCACCTCTCAGAACTCATTTTCTTATCAGGCTTTCTTATCTCATTTGGAAATGAAAACAGCCCGAGGGTCAGCCTCGGTATGGGGAGGATTTGCACTGATGGCCAGGCAATATCCAGCTGCTGGGATGTTTACTGACAGATTTCTTCACCTCACCTTTCACTTTAACTCCTCAAGCCAACCGATATTGAAAATACAATATTTTAATTTTTTTTTTTCCCCAAAAGCAGCAAAGAAAGAAATCTCAAGCAGTTTAAAGTGCTGCTGATCATAAGACCACAAAGTAATTTTCATTTCTGAGAGTAAAAAAAAAAAAAAAAAAAAAAATTCCTGTCCATTTGTGGAATTTATGTCAGATCTATAATGCAACAAGCTCAACACTCCAAACATTTTCTATTGAACCTGAAAGTGGACTAAGTCAAATAATTTCTACACCTATGGGTATGATTTGCAGAGAGGAGCAAGCGCAGCCACAGTGAGGACTGGAAATACCATGGGGTGATTCTCACGTCTTCAGAATAAGTATTAGGAACCTCAAGTGCTCGATCACAAAGCAGTGATGAGAAGGTGAGATCTCCTATAAAATACCAATGGGAAGGGCTTCATGTGAAGAGTTCAGACTTATTGGGCTCAAGGGGAAAAAAAAAAAAAAAGAAAAAAATGACAGATTTTAGCTCTGGATTAAACTGGTGTCATGACCCCAAACCAGGAGCACAGCTTTTAAAATATTTCTTCCTGTCCTCAATGCAAAATCCCCCACAACTGAATAATGAACTCTGTAGGTCTTTTTTTATGAAGCATATGATGGAGTCTAATGGCTAATTACAACGCCACTGCAGAGATACACCGAATAGAGAAAATATTAGAGGAGACACATCCTTTTAGCATCAGGTCAGTCAAAGCCAAGAAAAGCCCTGTGCTCATGTATTCTCTGGGCAAGATCCCAAATTTAATTTCAGTATTAATATTGCAAGAGGGCCAGTGTTGGACACCAGCTCCAGGACGATAATCTCAATGTAATTACACATCTGGAGCTCCAGCACACAGCTGGCTGTGGGGCAGGTGGTGGGGCTGGCCGAGGACTGGGAGACATCACTGCCTAGTGCTTCCATACAGCAAAGCAAAGAGGAATTTAATTGTTTTAAGTGATGAGGAGTCCATTACTTATTGCCCTTTATTACATAGGACATGTACAAATGTCTTAAGAAAAATGTAATGACTAATTCATTCTGATTATCAGGCTAAGGAAAGTAACAGTTATTCCAGCGTGGGAATTTGAGGTGTCACTAAGTGGGGTGTAACTAGGAGACGTGGTCCATACGGGAATTGTCTCCACTGGCCATCCTTGCTCTTTGCCCATGGGGACTAAAGAAGAGTGACCACGCAAAGACATGTCGGTCCTCTTTTAGGAGGTTTGTTCAAATAGAGAAATACATTACAAGCTTCATAACGTCAGAAATGTCTTCCAAATTCCCCTTTCATGGGTCACTAACTGTGGCTGAGATGCCACACTCGTGGGTGGTATTAAATACTCAGAACTGCTGATGAAACTAAATGCTCTTTCTTGACTTCTCTTTTTTTTTTTTTTTTTTAATGTTTTCTCTCTCCACTTGCATTTTAAGTGAAAAAAAGAAAGATCTGGGTTCCAGAGGATGGGGATGCAGGAGTGGGCATGGAAAGAGCAACCTGGTTTTGAGGGATCATTTATAGGTGCAGGATCGGATTTGCACACCCCACTGCCCAGAGGCACAAATCCAAGTTCACATTTCCAAAAGAATCCTTCCTACAAGAAATTGGTAGATGAGACAACATCGGTCTGGCTAATGACTCTGAGGACAAGTACATTGTGAGAAACAAGTGAAACCACAGAGAGAGAGAAATAATAGCCCCCAACACCGGAAAATAGCTAGAGGCAGGTCAGAAATGAAGTTACACACAATTCGAAAAAGTAAAAATTATGTTTTTAGTGTAACAGTGAACACGAAAGTTTGAATGCTGTACACAACCCAACAACTCAATTTTTTTCTGTGATGGAGTCCAGCACAACAGATATTTTTTTTCACTGTTCTAACATTTGCTTTATTTCTCTCTGTCGCTTTATGGCAGGTTATTGCCCCAAACTTTCAGTTCTTAATTTTGCCTAATAACAAAGTCCTACATGTTGTTTGTAGGCAACATCGCATCTGCTTACATAAGATTACTTACCCCCCCAAAAAAGGCAATTTTATTTTTCAGGATGATGGGATACTTTAAAAAGGTGTAGTAACATGCCCCAAGTTAGCAACATGCCCCAACTTCCTCTCTGTTTCCCTCCCCCCCCCCAAATTATAATGGTTAAAATATAAACTCTGATTGACTTATGGAACAAATAGTCCTTTCGAGGTAACCAGCCTTACTCCCTCGAGTAAGACAAGTAGAATTGTATTCTCAGAAAGTAAAATGCAGTACTACATAAAGATGAATGGCCTCTGTTATATATATAAAAAAATAATTCTGCTGCACTATTTGGCAAAAGCAGTTCTCCAGCAAATAAGGATTTATCTACTTCTGCCTGCTGTCAGGAACTGGATTACTTGCTGATGGATAGCAGGTGTTTCCCGTAAAAATGCAGAGACCGTTCGGTCGCTTGCTTGTTGCAAACAGCGACCTAACATATGCTGGATGGCAAAAGCTCTGCTCGGAAAGCAGTGTTAGAATAGAAGAGGGTAAAGCTGAAATCTCCAAGGCTGGCTGAGACAAACTGGAGATTATCCAAGCTAAAGGAGTAGGGCAAACAGTTAAAATTAGATACCAGCCTGCAAACCCTTGGTTTTTTTTTTCCTGAACGGCTCTAGTAGTTAGTGTTACCTAGGCAAATAGCACCATTTAAATTATACCCGTGCACGAGAAGAACAATCCCAGCGCTGGACCAACTTTATGAACAAAGCAGGCACCAGATATATCATACAAATGTTCTCATTCGATGCAACTGTGAACTTTTAAATCAGCTGTCTAGAAACAAGAGGAAATGGCCTCAAGTTGCATCAGGGGAGTTTTAGGCTGGATATTAGAAAAAAATTCTTCCCTGCAAGAGTGATCAGGCATTGGAACAGGCTGCCCAGGGAAGGGGTGGAGTCACCATCCCTGGAGGGGTTCAAGAAACATGTAGATGTGGTGCTTCGGGACATGGGTTAGTGGGTTGGGTGGTGCTGGGTTGATGGTTGGACTTGATGATCCTTGAGGTCTTTTCCAGCCTTAGTGATTTTATAAGAGTTTATAGTTGGCAGGTTAAATGGTGCTGCTCTGCAAAGCCAGGAATGAGCTGGAGAGGCACCAGTCCTTTAATGATTTTTTAATATATAATAATTTTCTTTCTGGTCTTTGCATGCTGGCTTTTTAATTTTTAAGCAGTTTACACACTGGAGTGGATTGCAGTCCGTTTGTTTCCAGCGCACAGAAATACCCCTTTCATTATCAGAAAGGCAAGTCTTGAACCAAGAGTCAAGCAGTTGGCATTGGTTCAAGCTACTGTAGCATAACAGGAGAATGGAAACAAGACCAAGTGATTAATTTGGCATCTCATTTAATTCATTTTTATCATTTACTTGCTAACTCCGATTTGAAGCTATTAGCTCATCCTGAATTTTTATTCCTGATTGTCAGAATGAAATACTGGATTATTATGGTAGAACTGCATGAATCCACTTTCCATGCTGCCAGCACCTAAGAATATTTCTTCAAGGTATGGGACAGCCTTGTGCTCTCTATTTTTTCCTGAATTGAAAGTCAATGGTTCAGACGAGTGGTATCACAGACTTTTCCCCCATCACTCTTACCTGTTTGAGACAGAAGAGGCGTGTAAGGGACTTTCGGTTCTATTGCACTCATGGGCGGAGGTAGCAAGGGGTTGGCGAAGCTGCGGAGAGGGTGCGTGGGGCGGACGCAGGCAGTGGGGATGGTTCTGCTTGGGGCATCCTCGGTGTTTGTGTGCTCAGGTTGCGTCTGCGGTAGTAAGGACGGCTGCTGTGGTGCTGGTGCTTCGTTTACAGCTGCAAGAAAAAATAAAAAAAAAGAGGTAAAAAACAAATAACTGTTATTGATTTATTTTTTTATATCCCATTTCCTACTTTTATGGTCATTTTCAACAGAGGGAACAGGGTTAGCCTCCACCCTTCAAGAAGGTGTAGGAAATGTATAAACATTTCTATCAAAAGTTATTGGCAGAAGAATTAAAATCCGGGTGTTCCTTAGAGTGGCCGTGTGCCCTTTGAAGCTCAACACATCTTCCTTTAAAAAGAGAAACAAAACCAAAGCATGACATTTTTATCTCCTCCTCTCTATCTTTCCTCTCTATGCGCTTTTAATTATTAAAAATCAATAAACACATAAATACATCATGTGGAGACTGAAACTATGACTAGAGAAGAGCCCTTTATTCCTCCAGCCCTCTAGAAACCCATGTTGTACCCAAACTGTAAATTCCAATCTGATTACGACTGAACAGGAATTTGCAGGATGGGTATGGTCCACAGCGTTATCTAACATCACCAGTACTTTGAATGCAGAAAAAAGGCTCTCTTGAAACTTTTTGGATGCAAAACCTTCTAACTTGTTAGTTTAAATAACTGTACCACATTATTCGGACCTTAAGAAGTTTAAGAAAACAAACGAAGACAGAAAAAATGAATTCCCAAGAAAATAGACAATTTTGTTCTTGTAAGGGAACTGTAATTGGAATAAAAGTTTTAAAAACTTTAAAAGCTTTAAGATCTCTTCCTGACCTCTGTCTGTGCCCACCATGACAAGCCAAGAAGTTACGAATTAATTACATGGAGGACTGATGAGTGTAATTCTGCTGTGGTGCTTTACAGATGGCAGCAAGAAGTTCATTTCCCCATGCTATAGGAAGGATCCTGCCCCTTTTCTATTTTGTTCCTATTGCGGGACAAGAACAAGAGAATTGGATCGAAAACACCACCTCGTATTTTTCTCCAAATCCCACATCACCAGTGCCATTGCTTCCCCAGAGTTGGGGTCTGTGGCCCCTCCTGGCCCCTCTCCCAGCTTCTGCCCCTAAGAGTAGTGTTGGAGAAAGCTTTCCCCTTTCCACCCTCAAGGCTCAACATTATTTGCAAGAAGAACAGTGGAAGGAAGCAAAGCTGTTAGTTTAGAGCCTGATCACAACAGGAACTGATTTAATTGAAGCATGTTGGTGCACTGCGGTGTCTCCTATGCCAGCCAGGATGCTCACAGCACAACAGTTAATCATGCGCCTTGTGTCAGGAAACAAAAATGTAGGAAAAGCTCAACCTTCTACTGAAGAAAACAACCTTCCTGACACACAGATAGCAGAATTAGTTATTATACAGGGACCCAAAATGCTCTGGAGGATCTGGTTTCTCGCAAAGCTTGCTGCAACAAGCAGGAGTCATTGATCAAATAACATGCAATTACACAGACAAGCCAAATCTCAAGGCATTTTATAATAATTAATGTCAAAGTGCATACGTAATTAGAACCCATGAAGTTGCAAAACAATTTTGAAAAATGGAAATGAGTACTTCTACAGCAATATCACAGACATCCCTGGAAATACTGAACATCACAGAGAGGAACCAAGCTACGGGATCAGACTAACGTCAAAATCATAGAATCACCACAAAATGGTTTGAGTTGAAAGGGACCTTCAAGACCATCCAGTCCCACCCCCTGCCATGGAGAGAGACACCTCCCACTAGCCCAGGTTGCTCAAAGCCTCATCCAGCCTGGCCTTGAACCCCTCCAGGGATGGGGCATCCACAGCTTCTCTGGGCAACCTGGGCCACTGCCTCACCACCTGCACAGGAAAACATTTCCTCCAAATCATTTACAGCTTGTAAAAGTTTGCAAATTCTAAAATTTTTTTCAACTCACTTGTCCAAGTCTGACCTTCCAATGGAGGCCCTTCATTGTGTTCTTAAGGACAGTTATTTGGGATGCTCTTGACCTAGTTTGTTCTCCAAGTAAACCAGACACTGCTACTCACCATCAAATACCCTTCTTGGTATTTTCTGCAGTGGTGCTTTATCAGCTAGCATCAGCATAACAGGCTCCGCATTAACAGCCTATTAAATTACTGCTTGACCAAACGGGTATGTTTCATCTTATAGATTTAGTTGTAAAATCTGGAGACCTACATAACCATTATTACAGAAAAGATTTCAGGTTATCCTCTAGCTATTACCGAAGAGAAAGGTGTGACGACTCTATTAAAATTAGAAGCTAGGGTTGGGATTTAAATATTGAAGGTAAGTGGTCTAATGAAGGTGCTTCATGCTTGAGAAGACTTTTTTTCCTAAAACAAGATGTGCATGCTTGCAAACATAATGAGAACCATCAATTTGCAATTCACTCAGGTCCCTGCAGGAAGAGTGGATGGATTGTTTATTTGAAGGATGGATGAAGACAAGCACATCACTTCTGCTGCCTGCACCACCTACATCAATCCCCTGCCTGGCTGCCAGATATTTGCCTTCATACACCGCAACAGAAGTCCTCAAGAATTCTGATTACTTCTACTGATCCTTTTTTTTTTTTTTTTACAGAAAGTAGGCTCCCAATTGATCTTAAAGATGAAGCAGATAATACTATGCTGCATTCCAGTTGTGATCTTTCTCTCTTGAATTTAGTAAAACATTATACCAAAGAAAATATTATGCTATATGTGAAGATCTGTTCTACAGCCCAGTAAAACCAATTAGGGTCCCATTACTTTGGAGAAGTCTTGGATAAAGCCCTACTTGCATTCATTTTATATGTGAGGAACGTCGAGAATGAGCTTGCTCTGGACTTCAATAGCCATGGACACTGCTCACCAAGCAGAATAATAAATATCTGATACAAACTCTTCTGGTCTTCTCTTTGCTTTTGTGTAATTATTGGTTGGTACGATGCTGTTAAACGGTTTAATGAATTTAGGTCTCTGAATCTACTCTAACACTGTATATCTTCTATTAAGATGTAACACTGGAAATATTCCTACGTGGATTTGTAGCTGTTGAGGCAATGGAAAATCAATGTGGATTGAAATCGAAAGTTAACAACAACTCAAAGTAGGCGATGGTAGATGGGGACTTAAAATGACTGAGCTTTATTCCATCCCTGCTAATGATTTCCTGAGTATTTTGGAACTTACACAGGTTATAAATGTCATGTGACCGAGATGATAAACCCGCATAATGCTGACAAACCAGGGCCTTATTCCTGTTGGGATCTCTGAATGTTATTGTAGCACAAGGACCAATATTTTTTCAGTATGTTTATTGTCAGGGTACTGCTCCTCTGCAATTGTAGCTACATCCCAAAGAATGCTTTTGAGAAACACTTCGAGAAATACTCATCCCAGTTTTGTGAGATAGTGCAACCCCTGCTGAACCCAGCTGGACTCTTGAGTAAAAATAACCGTTTTCCACCAAGTCCAGAATACAGCTACTATGGCAGAAGGGATTTCAGCTTCCCAGCTGAATGAGGTCATGGAGGAGCTGACTGAAAGCCATCTTCAAGCAAAAATATGCTTGGGAAATATTTGCTTTAGAGCTTCTTACTTTAACAAATTAATGTAGGCAAAGTTATCTCCATTCTAGAATACTTTCTTATGGCTATCTTGATCTATTAATAGAATTGTTTTGTTGGTCTGGTTTATGCAATTTTCAATCTTTCTTTTAATATTAGAAAATAATATATACTTATTAAAAAAATTTTGAACATCTCCAAGTTTTCATCATGTGGATTGCTAGGGCAATATAGCTCTGGCTGGTGCCCAACTCTTTTCTCCCCACTTTCTTTAGTTTCCTCTTCAGCAGAACATTAATCCTGAAGTTGCAGCACTCGAATCTTCGGGTCAATGAAAAAGGCCTTCAGAAACAGAAGAAGAAGGTGTTCAAGCATTGTCTGTACAGCAGGATGCCAAGCAACACCCCTGCTAATGGCATGGTATATGATTTATTCAAGGATTGCTACATCCTGATCAATAGGGTGCTTGGTCACGCAACACCGCAGGTAGGTTCTGTCCCAGAAGAATTATTGCCAGTTTTTGTTTTTAATTTTCAGACACATCTGCAACTGTTCAAGCATCAAGTGTCTTTTTCACTGAGCAGTAAAATGCACAAAAAAAGCTTTCTGTACCACCTCTATAGTCTCTCCAACTGCTAGCTGCTCTCAACCGCATGATCACGTTAAGAAAACAGCCAGAAAATAAACAAACTCAAAGCGTTAGTGTAATTCGGTCGATATATCCCCGTTCTCTGCTGCAGTGAGGCAGTCGGAAGTGAGCCACAAATGAAGCAGCTGCTTTTCAGCTGGATGTGCTGGAGATGGACCATTCCTCCGGATGGGCTGACTCAACTGCAACAGCTAAAACAGGTTGTCATCGCACATTTCAACAGGCTTAGATAATTTTCAAAATACCAGTCTTGATTACCCAGACCTTCATAATCTGAAACTAGCCAAAAACAAGGCTATGTCTCCTGCTTTTGAATTATTTAATGGGAAATTACCTACATTTTCAGAAATCTTCACTGTTTGAGCTTTTTCGAAGCCTATCAGGTCTTCTGAATAATTAAAGCTGTTGGGTATTCAAGCTTCTTGCAGAAAACTTTTCTATATAAGCAACCTTATAATAGTAAGCTGAATGCACCGGTGATGTGAGATTTTGAGAGTTTTACCCAATTCACCCCTCAGCAGTTGTGTCTCAGCCACCACTCTGGATGGTATGCACCAGGGATGCTGCCTGCATCCCTGGGGCATCAACAGGACTGGGGAAACCCCCCTTGTTTTCACAGATGGACTTTGGATCTGAGGATACTCAGGTCCCTTTAAGAGCAAGCCGAGATGATGACGGCTGAGCAAACAATTCAGTCTTCAAAATTTTCTTCTTCCATCTCCATGATCAGGCAGAGAGTAGTTAAATTTACTTTTTTTCCTCAACATTTAATGTATGCCAAGCAAGAAACCGAACTACTTTGTTTCTGTGGCTTGCACTTGTGGTGGATTTTATATTAATCTAAGCAGCAAATCAAAACCTGATGATGCCAGGGAGGGTCTCCCAGAGGAAATTTCCATCTAGCTTTGAAAGGACCTCATCAACCCCACTGCAGAGAGGGGGAACAGCACTGGAGTGATGACGAGGACACCTGAACCCATTTTTTTACCTATAACCCCAAGGATCTGTCTGAACTGACTGAAAGCAACAATCACACAGGGGGAGAAATCCATCATTTCTAGATGAGGTCCCCATGGACCAGCAGCACAGATTTCTCTGTGATGTGAAAAAAAAAAAAAAAGTGTAACAGATTGACATTAATCTATCAATAATTCAGGCTTGCTATGCAGCAGAGTAAAGGGAGAATTATAATAAAATAGGAGCCCTCCAACTGTAATTAATATGCCAGAGCACACTCGTTGGGCTTGAACAAAGAACAGATGGCTCCGATGTGGCAGGGGCTTGCAAGGAAGTCGGGGTCTCGTGTCGCTCACGTGTGCTCCCCCCAGGTCACGATACAGTCAAGAACAGCGATGGGAACATAGAAACCACAAATCTATTACTGTAAAGGAGCAAATATGAACATAGAGCTCACTCGAGAGAAGAGAGGAGTGATGTGAGATGGGATAACGGTATTCATGTGTATAGAAAGGAATAAAATAAACTGTTCTCTATGCCTGCTATGATCGGATTGAGAAGCAATTGGCTTAAATTTTATTAAGTCAGACAATAAGAAAACATTTCTAGCAGCTAAGCCTGGGAAGCTGCTACATGGAGAGGTCATGTAAGTGCTCTCATGGGTGATTTTAAAAGGTGATGATGCTAGGTTCTGCCTTGGGATGAAGAATAGTTCTTAAAGCCTGCCCAGGGAAGTGATGGAGTCACCATCCCTGGAGGTGTTCAAGAAATGTGTAGATGTGGTGCTTCGGGACATAGGTTAGTGGGTTGGGTGGTGTTGGGTTGACGGTTGGACTTGATGATCCTTGAGGTCTTTTCCAACCTTCATGATTCTGTGATTCTATAATATCCTTATGAACAAAGCAAAGGAAATTAAAAGTCCAGTGAAATGACCGACAGACATGCAGAAAAGACTGTTGGATTAGAAGAGCAGTGACTTTTAACTTTTAAGGTGTTCAGTACAGACTGGAAATTGTAACTGGAGCTGCTGTTACCAGACCAGACTCATCCTCGCTCCCAAAAGCATAGCAGCACGATTTGCATTGCCTACAGCTCATACATCCCAATGGCAGAAAACAACTTATTTCCAAGCATTTTAATAGCAAAGAGCCGAAGAAAAAACACTGTACTGACTTCTTGCTGCTCCAAAGGTCCTGTCCACAGAGAGGGTTGGGAACGGCACCGGCCGGAGGGTGAACTGGGGGTGTGGGTATCCGCAGGTTGGGGATGGCAGGATCCCGGGGTACTGGGCACTTTCTAGAGTTGGCACAGGAATGGCACTGACCACAGCTGGAAGGAAAGGAGGAGAGAGAGGTTAAATGAGTACTTCTGGAAAACTGAAAAAAACCCAACCAAACAACCAAACAAAAAAAAACCCCAAAAAACAGTCCTTAGAGGGTCAGTAACAAACCATCACATTTCCAAAGCAAAGTACCCACCAAAGAAGCCACCCCCTTACAAAGAAATACACTTGGTAAACAGGCGATAACTGCAGGTGCAATCTGTAAAATTAAAAAAATTAAATAGGTTTTTTCCTGTGTTCCAGTTATTCAGCCATTTTGGGGCATGCCTTCTATTCCTTGAGAAATTGGTGAGAAGGAATGGATTAGGCAATTTAAGGGCTTATTTCAGTTCCACCATCTCTGCCAGCTTCCCACCAATGGCCCTGACACCCTCAGATGTCCCCAGTGGCAGCAGATCCCCCCATTTCCCCACCAGCTGAGGCCATCTGGGAATGTCCCAGCCCATAAGGAGCAGGGATGAGATGTGTCGGTAGCTGAAAGTTTGAAGTTGAAGTTGAGTTCTTGAGTTGAATTTAGGTGACACTTTGATTTGAGAAATGGGATCACAGTGTAATAAATTCAGGTTTTCCTGTGACTTATCTCCTTTATTTTCAAGTCAATCCTTGGAGAGTAGGTGATAACAATGCCATAAACAAATCATAAATTCCTCTGTAGCTTTTAGGAAAAACTCAGAAACGCTCATTAAAGTTTTGCCCAGCTGAACAATAAGCAGAGATTTTTGGCTCATTGATGATGATAAGGTTTGGCTTATATACGATGCTGTAAACTTTAAGATAGTCATTACGATCACCTCTGGCTCCTACTGCGCCCATTACACAGAGCTGGCAAACTGGGCCACCTGCCCAAGGTCACACCAAAATCTAGGACCGTGCCAAGGCTTTATGGGTTTTTTTTAAGCACACATCTTCCAGCAAGACAACGCTGTGCTTCCAGAGGTAATGGACAAGTATAGAGATGAAAAAAACTCATGAAGAAATGCCAGCCGGGGTGATCTGAACTTCAGTGCTGCCTGGGTTCAGTTCACCCACTCTTAGAAAAGAATTTCTCCTCTTCAGACATTTCATTTTGTCTGTACGAGACATTTTTATGGACAATATTTATAACATTGCTGCTACAGTGAAAACTCTTCATTGAATCCTATTAAGCAAGAACTTGTTTTTTCCAAAGTCCATTCCTTCATTTCTGTTTAGGGTGTAGGTACCTATCACTTTCATTTTTAAAACAAGACAGGATTTACTATTCATCGCAGCACTCTTGTAGAGAAGCCGGAGAAAAGGTAACAACAAACATTTTCAATAAATCTTTGCAATTTCGAGCAGATATGACAACAAATCTGGTCTGTCATAGCCTGTCAGCAATTGAATTTGCACTTAATATTGATATACTAAGACACTGAAAACAGAAATTCCCTGACCAAATCATGGAGCTCCCTAAACACTGTTCTACATTTTAAATGTACTGTATCGTGTGAAAAAAAAAAGCAGCACCCAATGACAAAGTAGGACATTTTGTATTGTATTCAAACACTCCAGAGGATGCCAAAGCAACAGAGTCAACATGTTCATATTTCCTGGAATAAAAAAAAGAATTGTTGTGATTTTCTGCCTTTTTAGGCAGGGAGATAAACAGGGAAAAAAAAAAAAACCTGCCCCCAAAGCAGCAGAAATCTTTCTCCAAACTGATTTACTCTGTGAGAATTTTATTTTCCTCTTCCATAAGTAAAGACTACAAACAGAAAAAAGGAGAATTGACTTCCTCAGTTATTCTTCTCTGTAAATACTCTTCTCCATCCACCAGCCTTGCTATTTGTGACTGCCTGTATTCCAGAAGCATTAGAGCCATCAAAGATATCACTCAAACCTTATCAAATTTATCTGGTTTGTGCTCCTTCCACTTCAGTGAGCAAAGGCGCATTATGGAGCGTATTTGTTCTCAGCTACTGCAAATACTGATTATTGAGATGAGTGCGAATACTCCCAGATTTGGGATTTAACAATTAACAGTATGCGGTTTTTACTTCAGAATTATGATGTTGCTTCTTCAATCTGTTTAATCACTCGCTGCTGCTGATTTCTTTCAGTATCAGGCAAACAAAGAGAAATTAATTAAAGCATCTAATCTGACAAAGCCTCAAATTTATCTTCTGGGGAAAAGAAAACATATTCAGCATAACTCAGCCTGCACAAATGGGCAAATAAGACTTTAATAAATTTGAGTTTAATTATTTGCAAACAATCATAATATGTTGTCGCTGTAGATTAGAATTACACTGGTGAAAATATAAATAAAGAGAAGAGAGGATAACATCTGTCAAAATTCATAATTTGACAGAAAAAAATAGGTTTAAGAGCACTTCTATCTATAAGTTGTAGAATAATGTTGACTTGACTTTTTCTTAAATAATATTGACCCATCGTAACTACAATTGATGGGGTTCTGATGTTGCTTACACTACTCCAAGTCTATCCATTTTTTTGGATCATTGTTCTCCTTCAATCCAGGCCAGCCCAGGAGCAACCCCATTGAAAAAAAAAGGCAAATTGTCAGATTGTGACATTAGTGTGGTTACAAGATGGGAATATTTCCCAGGACATGGCCAGGTGGTGTAAGAGCTTTCTCCACCTCAACCCAGAAGCCTTTCTTCTAGATCATAAAGAGGATGGAGGGTGAAATGTGGGGATATGTCCAGTCCAAGCCATGAAGAACTGCAGTTCAATCTGTCCCTGGGCACCTGTGGTTTATCCTCGTAAGGGCTGGGTACTGAGGTTGAGTAGCATGACCTGAATCTCACCCAAAATGAACACAAACCAAGGGAACCAATATTAGCTCCTGCTCAGTCATTTACTGAACAAAGCCACAGCAGGTTATTCCCTCTCCTCTCTTTCATTCAGTCCCTTCTATTTTATTTCTAACATATCATTTGTGACGTGCCCTTCCACAACCCTACACAAAGGCATGTACATTGAATCATTAGAGTTAGGAGGAAATTTTGCGATGGGATGGCTTTCTGTCAGTATACGCTCATTTTTCTTAACTCAGACTATTTACACAGCTGTACCAATTCCTACAGATTTTTGATCGAATCTGTTTTGTGAGGTCAAAGGTAGAACTTCTGGCTGAAAGCTGAGAGCTACCCAGAGCTTGATCTCCTGCTCAGAGGAAAGGTGGAGACCCAAAGCCTCCTCCTCCACTTGACCAGCGTCGAACCCTCTCTCTGGTGCCTGCAGGCTCTCACTTATCCCTTTTCTTTGCTCAGATGTGAAACAAGGTCACTTCAGAAATTTTAATAAGTTCTGCAGGATGGGAGAACCTATCTGATGCTCTCCAGCCTTCCTGTCTTTCCTGTGTGCTTTGCTGCTTTGAAAAAAATTCACTTCATCTATATTCACTCTGTAGTCACTAAAATTTAACACTTGTTAAAAATATTTTTCCTCCCCATTTACTTGGCTTTACAAGAGAGCTGCTCTACATTAAAAAAGCATATAGTGGTGTGGCCAAGTAGTACAGACAAAAGAAAATACAGTAGAAATAACAGAAACTGCAATAACATCCAGCACGCCTGGATGTGTTCCTGTGTGATCTGATCTAGGTGTTCCTGCTCTGGCAGGGGGATTGGACTAAATGATCTTTCGAGGTCCCTTCCAATCCCTAACATTCTGTGATTCTGTGTGATTATAATTATTGATGATGATGATTTTATTCATCACTATCCACCTGATAAAAATAGAAACAATGACTCTTTAGGCTTAGCCTGGTCTGAGTATAGCAGAAATATATTTGAATTATCTCCATAGTTTTTCTGCTGATGTGTTGTGAAGCCCTCGCAAGTTTTTATTTTTTTTTTAGATGAAGAAAACATCACTAATGCAATTTAACTTTATGAGGTGTAACCAGAGGATATTTGAAAGGTCATGTGGGATCTTCAGGTGGGTGAGGATGGTTTGAAGGGTGCAGAAGGGGTCTGGAGGAAGGTCCTGGTACTCACGAGGGTTGTTGGGTTGGGAATCCATGGGGATCATGAGCTTGGCACGGGTGGCTCTGCGGGCAGCAAGTGAGCGCTCCAACGTCGACATGCTGCTGCTAACATCTTCTGTCTCGGGACCTGGACAAAACCAACACAATAGCTCTGTTGGAAATACCATAAATGAATGCTTCTTTTATCCCATATCTAACAGAAAGATCAACAGGTTCTTTTAGAATTCAGTTACTTTAACTGATCATTAAGTATCATCACCTGCAAAGAGCTGCACAGACTCTTTTGGCTGCCTTTTCTGAATAAAATCATAGTTTACATTTTTCTGTAAGAGAATTAAGAGATATGTCCCCTTTTTTTCTTTGCCTCTGCAATTATCTTGAAAACCCCACTCAAACCCCACTCACTTCGCAAAAATATTACATTTTTCCTCCAACTTCCCTGTTATAAACTTATTTTAAAAGTATCAAGATCAGAGAAAGGGTGCAAAAAATCAGGATGAAGGATGAAAAAGACCTTCCTTCTGAGACCCCACAAAGTCCTATGTCTTGATTGTCTGGCAGTTCATGGTGGCTTTTCCAGCCTGGGCATCTTGGTTTTTTCTACAGAACCCATGAAAAGTTAAAGATGCACCTGGATCTTCCCCTTCTTTGGTTCTGAATCACAATGAGCACATCTGGATCAGAGAGCTGATATATACCACCTAACATCCAATCCAGTCCAATACAAAACTGTCCCATCAGCTATACAAATTATATATTCTTATTAGGTATTGAAATATGGATGCTCTGATTTAGTCACAATAGAGGATATTTGAATTATTCAAGAATTTTAGAAAATACAGATAATAAAATTTTTGTCAGAAAGAAAGTGTGTTTGCAACTGGATGCTTGGTGGAGTAATTTCTAAGGAAAAGGAAACAAAAGCTGTATTTCATCATACCGTGTCTCACATGATTTTGGTTTTTTTTTCACTTGTGTTATTTTAGTAAACCAAAGGTGGAGCTAGTTTAATACTAACTGTCATACAGTTAAACCTAACACCCACTCAGAATATTGACCTCTGATGCTCTGATGTACCCAAGCAAGCACATACTCCTTAAAACTGAAAAATAAAATATTTGCATGAAAAGACTATTT